>VYZR01065559.1:0-34989 GCA_013400675.1 Oxylabes madagascariensis
GGGGGACCTTCCTTAGCCACTGAATTCCCTGAGTTGGAATTCTTTGCATCCCTATTGCAAAGTGAGCTGGAGAACTGCAGGGAGAACATTTGCTGCCGTGGATCTGGGCCATGGTGTTTCTGGAGAACTTGGTCATTTTTGGTCATGCTCTGGCTGAAACTGGTCACCTGCTCTTCATTGCTCTGCATAGATTATTTGGGAATGTGATGTGTTTTCTCCTCACAGGTGTTTTCATGCAACCACAAATCCGTAACTGAGCTAAGGCAGCAGTGAACCTGCAGACAGTACAGGTTTTCGTAGCAGTGTCTGTAGGCAGCAGGAGAACCTGCAAATGCTCAACTAGCCATCTGAAAAAACACTTTCCTGTGGTCTGCTCAGGCTCAGAGGCTGAGTGATCTTGCAGATGCACCATCCCCCACCTCCACTGTGTAGCTTTTTTTCCTATGGCTGATCCAAGGGAGTCTTTGTTGACATTCCCAGTGGGTGTAAAGTATCCCCTGCTGCTGTGCCCTCTCCATCTCTTCTCAGCTGAGACATGCCTCAAGGTCCTGAAAGAGTGGGACAGGATTGAGAGGAGCAGGAGGTGCTGCAAACAGAATATGCTGCTCACGATGTAGCCTGATGGTTTATGGTGTCGGTGAGAGCTCAAGGCATTGGGAAGAGTACGAGGAAGGGTGTCAGAAGTGAAGACCTGCTTAAAACCAAGAGAAGAGAAAAGCAAGGAGTATGAATGGATGGAATCCAAGCAAGTTTGACCTCTGCTTGTCTCTGCTCAATATCTGAACCACCGGGTACCATGTCCAGTGGGACCTCTGACTCCTGTGTGAGCTGACGTAATTTTAATTAAATTGTGCCTACCTGGCTTGGATCCTGCTGGCATAAGGGATTATTTTGAAGAGTCATCTGTGCTGCATAGGCTCTGGTCTCACTGCTCCTTGTATCCAGCACAGGTTTTCCCAAAGTACACTTTCACTTCCCCCCACCATTGGCAGTTGCCCTATCTTTTCCTGCATCCCAGCAAATGAGGTGGGAAGCAGGTCTGAGAAAAGGCAGGGTGAAATGCCCGGGTTTGGGTACTCCAGTAAATACTGCTTGTGTCTTTGTGAGGCTGGGACTGTTGCTTGAGGGTCAAGCCATGGCAGATGAACACTTCTTGCAAGTTAATAAATCAGTGATGTGCCTTTCCAGGCTTCATGGTGTGGGCCAGGGAAGAATTCTTCACGGCAATGAGTCACCTGTTTGTGGCCCTCTGGCAGAGGGACTGCTGTGCTACCTCCAGTCTGCAGCCCTCCCTGTTCAGACACCATCGACTGGAGAAAGTGCTGATGCAGCCTGCAGTGTCTGAAACACGCCGTTGCCATCTGCCTCCCTGATGGAGTTGGAGCGGCTTCTTTTTTTAACCTGAGTTTGCTGAGTCTTGACTAATTAGCTGCCTTTGGAATTTGTTACAGAAAAATGCCTGCTAAGTTTGGGATGGAGTGGGGGTGCTAGGGCACTGTACAGTCACAGGTTTGTTTTTTTAAAAGGAAAGAGGTCTAATTTGAGCAAAACCAGATATGCAGGAGTCTGATTGGCTTGATTTCTGAATTTGGACTCCAATGGCTTTGCTGTTTCCAAATTCAGTGCAAGTGGTCATTTCTCTAAACTGTGGCCTTACCTGGTCCAACAGTTCAGTGTGTTTCCTTAGGGGAAGGAGGTCATGTCCTCTTGCTAGTTTGTGGGGTGGCAGTGAGCTGGAGCCCCCTCAGTGTGCCAGTTTGGAGCAGGTTGTCAGTGTGACAGGAATGGGTGTGAGGTGCATGGGGATGTCTGTGGTAGGCTCATGCTGTGCTCCAGGTGAGGCCTGGTTGGAGACTGTCTGTGGCTGGGTTCCCTTTGCTGAGGATGAATACAGGCACTTTAGGGGTGATCTAAATGGAGAGGGAGGGTCCGTGAGCAGTTATGACAGGGTTTTGTTGCTTTAGTCCAGAGTAGGACAAGATGAATCCTGACTGAGGTGGCTCAGGGTGGTTGATCTTTCAAGACTCCTTCTGTCTGTATGACCCACAAGGGTTCAAAGACCCATCTCTGCTCCATCCTGTGGTCCTTCAGCAGGAGTGATTTGGAGTGTGGTAGGGATGTTTCTAGGTAGGGGAGGAAGTCCACTTGCAGTGGGAAGGGAGCACCATTCACCCTGGTGTTGGCCCCAGACTCACATAAACAGTATGCTGAAGCAGCCTTTACTGCTTTGAAAGGAGATCAGCGTGTGAGGTCCATCTGGCACTTTAAACAAGTATGTTTATTTCAAAGTTTATTTCAGGCTTTTTTGATACTTGGGCTTGAATTGCCTTTTTGAACCTGTAACAATCCTCGCTGCTCTATGCTGTTTCTCTAGATCTGCTGTTGCCAGTGGGCAGAAGGGCACTTCAGACCGGGAAGGTGATGGAATTAGTTTTCCTTCATTCTGGGCCTCCTGTCTACTCCAGACATGCTGCCAAAAATTTCGTCCAGTCTTATCTTAACACAGATCTTCAGCTTGTAAACTGGAGTGACAATTAGATGATGCCTGGGCAGCAAACCTAATAAGAGGCCAAGCAGAGCTGATGTTTCACCCTTGCCAGCAGAGCAGCAGACTAGCTAGCTGAGACATCCCTTCTCTAAACAGCTTTGGCATCCAGACATTTCACAGCAGCTAAAATAGATAAGCTCTTCTCCATTTTGACCATTGGGAGATGTCTTTGCTGTGTTGGAGCTTGCTTCCCTGGCTGTGAGCTGCTGTTAGGGGCTGATGCAGGTCCCAGCTCCTTTTCTTGCTGCTCTAGCCNTGTTGGCCCCAGACTCACATAAACAGTATGCTGAAGCAGCCTTTACTGCTTTGAAAGGAGATCAGCGTGTGAGGTCCATCTGGCACTTTAAACAAGTATGTTTATTTCAAAGTGAGCAGGCTTTTTTTGATACTTGGGCTTGAATTGCCTTTTTGAACCTGTAACAATCCTCGCTGCTCTATGCTGTTTCTCTAGATCTGCTGTTGCCAGTGGGCAGAAGGGCACTTCAGACCGGGAAGGTGATGGAATTAGTTTTCCTTCATTCTGGGCCTCCTGTCTACTCCAGACATGCTGCCAAAAATTTCATCCAGTCTTATCTTAACACAGATCTTCAGCTTGTAAACTGGAGTGACAATTAGATGATGCCTGGGCAGCAAACCTAATAAGAGGCCAAGCAGAGCTGATGTTTCACCCTTGCCAGCAGAGCAGCAGACTAGCTAGCTGAGACATCCCTTCTCTAAACAGCTTTGGCATCCAGACATTTCACAGCAGCTAAAATAGATAAGCTCTTCTCCATTTTGACCATTGGGAGATGTCTTTGCTGTGTTGGAGCTTGCTTCCCTGGCTGTGAGCTGCTGTTAGGGGCTGATGCAGGTCCCAGCTCCTTTTCTTGCTGCTCTAGCCTGTGGGCAGAGGGAAGGTGCTCTGCCTCACTGAAGGCTTGAGAAGAAGAGGAACACTCAGTCTTCAGAGTACTGCCCTTCTCTGCCTTTCATAAGGCTTCTCTTTCTCACCTCTTAGATCTCCTCCTGGATTTCTATGAGAAACTCATTCTTTTTGGGAATGGACTCTTAATATTTGTTCTTGTGTCTCTCTGCCTGTAGGTATTGGGCTCCCAGCAGAGCTTCCCTCTTGCAATCATGGCCCCATGTTGCAGGAGGATCTGTTTTGATGGCCCTGCTTGCCTGGCATCTCAGGAGATTTAGGGAGTGGGAGATCCCGGCCAATTGCTTCGCACTTGCCTGTTTGCTGTGAATCTCCTGCAAGCAGCATGATGAAGGATGGATTGGTGGCATCAGTGAAGCTCTGCGCACTGCTGCTCTGTGCGGGTGCCCCACTTAAAGTCATGCGGGATACTGTGGCTTGGGGTGCTGTAGAAACTGTATTCCTTTCTGATTTAGTGCTCACTTGATGTTCCGATGTGTATTATTAATTGCAGCCACCCAAGAGTTGAGCGGGGTGGACTTTGCCCTTCAAGGCCGGGATCTTTGTGCTGGTGGGACTAGTTTGTGTCTCAGCTGCTTTCTTTCCCATCGGGTGACTAAACAGGTTGGAGGAGACAGTCCATTCCCCGCAATCTTCAGCTGCTGAATTTTGCTTTGGACTTCTATTTTGTGCCATTGGACAAAGAAAGGGAGCCTGTACAAATGCAAAGTGAAAACCTTGTCTCCTGCTGTTTTTGAGAACTTGCCTGTAATTATGCATCCCTGCTGTGGCACATTCGCTTAAATAAAACCTACACCTGGCAGGAGTATTAGAAGACAAGAAGTTGCAAATGTCTCCAACATCAACTTTCTGCAGTATCTTTTAGCTTGGTCTGTCAGCTCTTGATTGGCAGGAGGTGTCAGAGGAACACAAACATGTTTTGCTGATGCTCTTGTGGCAGGGATTTAGTATCCATCCTTCGTTCGTTTCTATTTTTGTAGTTTAGCTTCTCTTTTCAAATTTGTATTTCTTGCTCCCCACCTCCTTCCTTTTCCACCCTTGCCATCTTTGTGTTGTCTGTCCTGTACCAGTGGCTGTGGTCTGAGGGCCTGAAGATTAGAGGACTACCCTAAAGGCTCTGCAGAAGTACTCAGGCTAAGTAATCCCCACCTGTTTTCAGGTGGCTGATGTTCATGCTGTGGGAGTGCATCTCCACGGGGAAAAGGTACAGAGATGTGCAAACATAAAAGGGTTGAAAATGTTGTGCTTCTGTCTCTTTAGCTTCCCATGGTGACCAATCCAGCTGGACGGTGCAGGGAATAGCCCTGTTGAAAAATGGGAAGGACATGGGCCGTCTGACGGAGCACCAAGGTTGAAAAGTACCCAGCACATCAGAAACGTAGCAAGGATTTTTTTTTTCCTGAAATCTTTTGTGCTTTAACCAAGTACTGGACCAATATGTTCTTTAAGATGGAGAAGCTCAGAGGATGACAAATACTCCAGGACAGTGTGTGGTGAGCCTCTGTGGGTCACAGGGAGGCTCATAATGGCTACTTTGACAAAGCTGGTGGCAAACCCCATAACAGGAACAAAGTGGAAGATACCGGCTCCTCCTTTCCAAGCATACCAGTACCAGGTGGTTCCAGTTCTCCTCAGGGTGTTAGGAGCTTGGCTTTCTGCTTGTGATGGTTAATCCTGCTGTAAAAATCACATTCTTGGTCGCTTGGGAATTGTGATGCAGTAGTGTCTCCAAAATAATAAACGGCTTTGAAACTCGGAATGAACAAGTGTTATAGATTACACTTCTCCCCCACTTTCTTCTTTTTGTCTAAACCAAATTCATATTGCAGAACTTTAAAAATATACAGTCTAATCTCCCTGAAACCTAAAACCATTGATCTTTCCTGTAGGGCTTCATGAATGTGTTTTATTTTTGCAGCATAGCTGTCATCTTGAAGAGCGATGATTAAAGCAAGGCTTTTTTCCCCTAAAACCCCATTTTTATCTGCTGGTGAAGCTGTGGTGAAGCGTTGAATGGGTGCAAGATTCATAGCAACCCTTGTATCAGGAAGCAGAAATTAGTTGTGTTTGTTTGCTGCCACATACCTACCTCACCATCAGTGCCCTTGGTAATGTTTATGATACATGACTGTAATGTTCTGGGAGTGGGGGAAAGAAAGACACTTCGGGTTGAAAAGAGGCTTGGTTGCATATAAATTTTTTTTTGTTTGAAGCCCATCCAAACCAATTTTTAAGCTATTTCAGACTGTAAGAAAGTATGCTCTTTTCCTGCAGAGATGTAGATTGAGTGTTAAAATACTCAGCTGATGTCCTCACAAGGACCAAATCACTGGGAAAGAAGACAAACCGATTAAATGCTGGAATGGAAAACCCTTGGCAGAGAACCTTTGCCTGTGTGTGATGTGAAACTGCTATAAAATACATAGAGGTATATTGGCAAAGAAGGAAGAATGCCAGTTGAGGGTTGAAGAGTGGATCCATGCCCGTTTTGCACTGTTAGGATGTCATCACACATGCACAAATCTGCTCATGTCATAAATTGGCCTGTTTGATCCTTTTTCTTTCCAGAAAACTAAACAGAAGCGTGTATCCCAGCTGGGCGCAGAGGAAGTGGGTTTTTGCTGAGTTCTTGTTCCAAGCAGGAGAAGAGCTTATGTACAATGGACTGCATGTTAAGTTTGCACATTTGACACTTAGCATCTGTCCAGCCTACAACATAGTTGTGCAAGGTGTCCTGCTTAATAATCAGGGGAAAATACACAGTGCTAAGACTCATGCTTCCTGCCTCTTGGGGAAGACATGGGACACTTACCTCAGTAAGAGGCAAACTCATGTTTGGTGGCTTCAGGGGCTTTTTGTTGGAGCCTTTGCTTTTAAGAAGAATTTTACCTGATTGTACCTTCCATTTGTTCCTTATGTAGATGCCTGAATTCTCTGGGTCTGTGAGGATTTTCAGCACAGAGATTAGAGACATGCTAGGCAGGATAGGTAAGACAGTAGTTAAATTGATCGTAGTGATCCGTAAATATCACCTTGCCTTCCAGGTATTTACATAAATAGAAATTAGAGTAAATATTTGTGTTAGGATAGACCCTACCATTATGCCAGCTGATGTACAGACTCAGGAAGAGACACGTTGCCTGCCAGTGTCATCTTGGCAACGTTAAGTGGGTGCAAATGTTCCTATTTACCCTCAAGGTCTGGGGGTAGATTTCTTTTTTAAATGTTGTTGAATCAGTTGAATGTGGGGTGGTTTATTTTTTTTTCCCTTTCAACTTTGAGATCAGAGTTATTTGCCCTCCAGATTAAAACCCAGCTTTGGAAATGACAGTGAATTTATGGAGTGTGGTGCATTTTAATTAGAACATTTAATTAGGAGAGAATTCATGAGAGTGGGTCTTGTTTTAAAATGATCAAAGATGTTAAATGAAAACAAAAGGGAAAAATTATAGAGAAGCATAAAAGATTTATTTTGGGTATCTTCTCTACTCATCAAAGGAGATCACCTTCTGTCCTGTGCTTTTTGTTCCAAAAATAGCTGAGGTGCTGCCTGATTTCTGCAGGTCGATGTTGATCTCTCTTTGTAATTAACTATGAAAACAAATTGCGCAGTTGGGAGGGGAGGGAAGTGAGTGTCAGCAGGCTGCTGAAAATCGCTCAGGTGTGTGAAATGGCTCCACTGTCTCACCGCCGACTGCCCAGGAAATCACGCTGTGGATTTCTCGCTTGTGTTCAACGTCTGTGTCATCTCCTCAGCTTTGTGCTGACAGTTACTTTCCATGTGTGGCAGATTAATCTCCTGAGACTTCGTCCCATCTCCTCTCTGAGCTGCATTAGCATCTCCTTGCTTTCGGTATCAAACCGTGAGCAGCCAGTGTGGGCATCATATTTTTCTGATGGGGAATGAAGGCAAAGAAGGAGACGGTTTTCCTCACAAACTACTTCGGTCTTGCTGTCTCCAAGCGGCAAATCACGTTAGGTTCTGATTCCTGCTCAGGTATGTGCCTTCACAGAGATTTCCAAGGAAGCTTAAAAATCAGCATCCCTTCACAAACCTAAAATACAAATCTCTATTTTTAGCATAGAGCAAGATCTGATGTCCTCAGGAAATGAAGTCACTGACTTCACTGCATCACCCGTTTCTGCCATGGAAACAGTTGGTGAATTAATGCAAGTTTTGTACAGGTTTAACAGCCGTCCTCCTCTTCAGAGAGAGGGGTGGGAGGAACATTTTCTATTAAACTCAGAATTGTTGTCTTAAGTTATTAATTCCTTGCATCCTAATGTATTTATCTCTGGCTGCAGTGAGGAGTAGAGAGCTTTGAAATCTTCTTAGCTCAAAGGATGCTTTCTGCGCTGGAGAACAAAGAAGAAGCATCACTTCAGTAGGACACAACATGGATGTAAAGACTACTTTACATACAGTGTGTGACTGTGTACACACGTAGAAGACTCCATATACACAGCATGGTCGGAACCTTGCTGTGGTTTTGAGGGCGTGCAGGTCACTGTGTCCCTCAGGACCATGCCGTGTGTCGTGTGTGACATGGGTTCTGTGTAAATAGAGCGTGCAGCATCTTGAGCTTCACCCAGGTGAGGTCAGGACCACTACTGGCTGTGACCAAGTTGTCCTGGTTGCTTGGGACCAAGACAGAAGGATGAGGAGCTAGGATGGTGGTAGTGGAGGCTGTAGACCCTCCACACCAACACACACTCCTCATCTCTCTTTCCCAGCTGTTATAGCAGGCAGAACATTTTGTCCTAAAAATCCAGACTTCAGGACCTGCTTTTACAAGGAACAGGATTAGATTTGGGATATTTTTGACTCCCAAGTGGTTTTTGCATTTGGTCTGATTCTCTGCCAGCTTTGCTGTGTATCTCCCTTGATGCTCCATGGCTGATGGGAGCACATTGCAGGGTGCGGTGTCTCAGTGCAAGGCACTCACCTGCCCGTGGGGCCATGTGGGTGTCACCTGCAGTGATGGGGTGTTAGTTCAGCCACGTGGCTGTGAGCAAGCTCCTCTTTGGGACTTTTTCAGTCTGTGTTGTGCGGTTGGCTACACTTTCTGAAGTTGTTTCCATCTCCAGTTGCTTGGGTTCACTCCTGGCCAAGAAAACATCAAGTTGCTGAAATTATAAGCCAGAGTCGTACTATTTATGTTGGAGGAATGGCGCAGTTTACATAGACGGGCTCTTTGCAAAATCAGCTTACACTGGCTTTTAGCAGTTGAAGTGAACAGCTGTATCAAGTTAGAGATGCTGAAAGGGAGTCCAGCTTGAGAGCAGTGTCCTTGTCCAGCACGACAGCAGGCTCTTGGAGAGGGGTGGTTGTTTTTAACTGGGTTTTGCTGGGGTTCAAGGTAGGAGTGGTTTGGAATGGGGGTCTGAGTGCCACGTTCCCCAGGAGGAGCCAGGATCCCGGGGGCCTGCTGTTGTGTTTACCCCCCTCCCAAAGGGGAAAAACAGGCAGGACCCCCCTGTATCCATCCAGATTGCGTTGAGCAACGCTGTGGTGCTTGCTTGATGTTTCTGGTCTTGCTGGAGAGCAAATGTCCTTGGCATGGGTTTCAGAGCTCTGCTTTTCTACTCTACTTCATTGTGTGTGAGCCTTAGACTGCCACCCCAGCCTTGCCCTGCACCTCTGAACCCCCTGAACTGGGAGCAAAGATGAGTTAAAGCTCGAAAATCCCTGGGAGTGAGTGGGTACTGGGAGGCCGGTTTGGACATGGTGGGAGAGCTGGAGGAGATCAGGCTCCCCTCTGATCTTTACTCTGATGTGAATAGGTTTTGATTGACCAGTTTTATGGCAGGATCTGAAGGGTGTTTGGGACATCTCAGTCTTATGTGTGGTGTATGGCAGTGTGTGGGAAGGTGATGGATATTTTGGACCATGGGACAGCTGGTAAAAAGGCAACTGTTGGGCAGATGTGTCTTCTTTGAAGTGGCTTGAGGGGTCTGTTGTCCCTTAAAGCAGGGAAGCTCTGTCTAAATGCAGCTGTCTCTGCACGTGAGTGGTCCCAAAATCTCAGTTCTTGCAGTGTGAGCTCAGCTCTCCAAAGGAGCCACCAGCATTGCCAGAGAAGCCAGCTCCCCCCCACAGATGCTCCCCATGGTCCAAGGGCTGGAGAAGGCTCTCGCACTCCTTTCCCTTCCAACCTTGGAGCTACTTTGGGCAGGACTGACCCTCCATGTCCTCCTGGTTTCCTCCTGGCACCTTTGCCCAGCATCAGTGGATATGATGAGTAAGGCAATACTTTCTCACACCTGGTGGCATGTTTTTGCCACAGAAGCTGTTTCTCTGATGGGTACCACACTTGTGTTTGTAGGGAGCAGGCTGGCCAGGGGTCTGGAAATAAGCATTTTTTAAGGCAGTGAGGGAAGGAAGATATTACAAATATGATTAATGGCAGTGGGTGTGCATCTTAAAACTTCTTTTGGTTGTTATTTGATCTTTCTCCTGCAAACTCAGCAGCTGACTTCTGCAGAAAATAAACACATGGGAGGAGAATGAAGAGGGGCTCTTTGGTCTTCAAAAGCAATTAAGTGTTGAATGTCTGACTAGAGACATCTTGAAGAGGCCCAGACTTCAGCAGGAGGTGTTCATCCTTTTCTGTAAAGCAGATCTCATTTAAGGGCTCTCAGATGGACAGCAGCAGTTGCAAGACACTTGGACAAAGTGTGATTCCTTATGGTGGGGGATGCCTGGAGCTGTGCTGGTCAAAGGCAGCTCACACCAGGGCTACATTCTGTCATATAATCTATATTTAGGTTGTGTTTTACATTCACTGCTGTTGCTTCAAAATAGTTTAAAATATAGCTGATGTTGATAGAAGTTGATGAGTGAGATTGGAAGTTTGGGTCCTGGTGATCCTGAGCAGGTGTTCATGGTGCCACAAGGTCTCTGAGAAGGTGGAAGCAGTGAGATGAGTCAATGGGTCCTGTAATTCTGACACGCAGGAAAGCAGACGAGTCTAGCCACAGTGTTTCTGTAGCACTGAATTGGCAACTGTGAGCTCCCAAAGGGCTGGGGCTGCTGCTAGTCAGCTGGAAGTGCTCCTGGAGATGCCCCTGGGTGAAATTTGGCATTCCTTTGAAACATGAAATGGCCACCACATGCTGAAATAGCTGACAGGAGGTGAGGGCAGAGCCCAGGTCCCTAGATCTCTCTTTTTGACTGCATCCAGTTTTCAGTAGCAGGTTTTGGCTGGAGATACCAGCTTGTATGGGCTGTTTGTCCTTTCTGAATCATAGATTGCTTTGGTTGGAAGGGACCTTAAAGATCATCTTGTTCCAACCTCCCTGCCATGGGCAGGGACAGCTTCCACTAGACCAGGCTGCTCAAAGTCCCATCCAGCATGGCCTTGAACACTGCCAGGGATGGGGGATCCTCCCATGACCCCATGGATGGGATCCTCCCATGTCCCGTACTGTCCAGCTTTGTGGGGGACCCTTGTTGTTTAGCCTGATATGAAAAAGGACCTGAAAAGACTTATTAAAGCACTGACTGAGTCTTTCAGCTGCATCTCTCTGTGGAGAGCAGGCTGAAAATCTTGTCAAGGGACACAGAAATAGTTCTTGGAAATAGTCTTCTAGACTGCTTCCCTGTGCAAGGAAGGTGAATGAGGGCCAGGTTTCTGTAACCCCAGAGGATTTCTGCCCAACTGTTCCTGCAGCAGAAAAAGTCTGGAATTCAGTCAAAGCTGAGGAACTGGGCTAAGTTTTGGAAGAGGTTTGGTGCAGACTCTTGCTCCTAATGCAGGGAATATGGTATCTGCTTCTAAAACAGCCAGGGGCAAGTTGTCTAGGATCCAAGTCGGCGGCAGAGCAACAGGGCCTCTCACTGGTGCCAGTGAACTTTTGATGCGCTTACTGGCTGAATGCCACATTTGGAAGGTAAATCCAGGGGGGAAATTGCATCTGTTACCCAGGCACATGCTGTTTGAGTGGGACTCCGGCCTGCTGTCCGCTGTCTAAAAGTTGTGTGTCTTTTTCAATATAGTCCTCCAAGATCTCTAGTAGTCACTGGAGATACCAGTGCTGCCTGGAGATGATGCTATCCCAGTCCTTTGGGGTATGTAGATTATTTTCTTGCAGTTGATGTTAGAGGAGCCTTGTCTGCTGGCTTAGGACCTCAGTGATAGTGTATGAATTCCACCGTAACCTGTACAAGTGGGATACCAACTGCTCCATTTTGTAGTGGACTTAGCTCAATTGGCACAACTTTCTCATAGATATGAGTCCTTCCTGAGACCAGAGGAGGTGTAAGAATGTGCAGGCCAGTTGAATCCATGGGTCCTGACTGAATGCTGGTCATTCACTCTGTAACACGCATGAGGATTCGTGTGAACAAGTCTTGAGAGCGTACAGTCTTACGTATGATGTGCTGGGAAATCTGGAGGAAGAAATGGATGATTTGTTCTTTAGGAACATTTTTTATCTCTTCACATCTGTTACTCTTTCTCCTGTCTTTTCTCCCCTCCAACCCCCAAATTTGCACTTTGTCATTAAAACCAGGAAAGAAAAATCCCAATATGCATATGACATTTTACAAAAGTGCTCTCTGTGCTCTTAAAATCCAACCGTTTTGCTGTACAGCATTCATCTGTAATCAATTAGAAGGTTTTTTGATCAACAGAAGCTGGAGGTTCAGTTCCCTGGAGCTTAGCACTCTGCACTAGGAGGTGGGATTGCCTTGGCACTTTGTCTCTTTTCACCTGAAGAAGGAAATTGGAGCTCAATGAATGAAACTCAGTGAGGCAGAATGAGATGAAAAAGCTCCAAAAGATGCTTGTTAACCCTATTCCAGCCCCGTTTCAGTGGTGTTAAACCAGATGGTCCAGATGCAGCTTCCAGCTCAGGAAGTTCTGAAGCTGCTTCTTGCTAGAAGCAAGGGAGAAGCTCTCTGGGGGTTGTCAGCCCCTGTCAGAGACAAGATAGAGGTGAAAGCTGTGATCCAGTGCACATTGGCTTGTTATTTTGAGGTCCTCTGTGATGTGTTGCCAGTGATAGGACTGAGACCTCAGGTACTTAATTCCCCACTCCCCCTGACCCATGAGCTGCTCACCTTTCTCTCTGGAAACCAGCCCAATGGTGTATTGATGCCTGATTATAACCCTAGAGGAGCAAAACTTTCTGGGGACAAACGTTTGCTTTCGCACTGCTTGGAGCCTGCTCTGGTTCCTCTGCCATGTAGGGACTTCATTTCCAGTTGTCCCCTGGTGTTTGAAGGAGGCAGTGGCTGGGTGAGGGGGAGGAAGGAAAAGAAAACTTGAGCTTTAAGTTCTAGGAGGAAACTGAATGTCCCTATGTGCGAATCAACAACCTGAGTATTTGATTTCTTAAAAAGAGGGAGTGAAACTTGAGATGTCAAAAATTAGGTTGGGCTAAAATGGAGACATAATCAAGGAGAGATTGGTTCTGGATGTTCTTGGCCACAAAAACAAGTCTCTTCCTTCATGCTCTTAAGAGAGCTGACTCCGTAGGAAGCCTGTCCAAGGCTGGCTTCTTTGGCTTCACACCAATTGAGAGCAGCAGCAGAAGCATCACCCTGTCTGATGGAACATCAGGATGTTTCTCCCTGTGGATGGGGCAGGGGCATAAAAATTTCAAGTAAAAGGCAGAAGGGCTTTTGAGAGGGTAATAGAGTGCAAGATGGGGAGTATTAAGCCCATCTCCAGCCATAATTAAACCTGCAGTTGGAGGGTCTGTCACATTGCTTCAGACCCTTGGAAAAAAAAAATTCAGTTGCTAGCATCATTAGTAATTAAATGTCCAATTACTGTATGTAATGTTTCTGCTTTGCTGAACTCCACAACTGCATTCATAAACAGCCCTAAGGAAGGCCTCTAATCTGTGCCATTGTTCTTCAAGTGGTTTGCACATGCAGAAAAAGAAAAGAAAAATCAGGCAGACATACATAATATGGAAAGGAAAGGGGGAAGGGGTGGGAAGAGGAGGAAATCAAATCAGCATCTTCCACCTCCCTCCCCCTCCCCGAGGTAGGATCTCTGCCAAGCCCACAGAGAAGCCCTCAGGCCCCTCGAGCATGCAAATGTAATTTTCTATCCAGACAACACAGTATTTTTTTTTTTTTATGAAATGAAGTCCACCCCCACTCCCCCTGAAAACCTCCTCAAATCCCTGAATGCACAACAGAAGCAAGAAGAAAATTACAATGAAAGGAGAGTAAGCGATGGGAGGGGGGAGAAAAAAATAAAAGCAGCAGCAACCCACAAACAGAAGGAGAGATGGAGGGAGAATTGAGATGAATATGCAGTGTCCAGAGTTTAAATAGACATAAAAGATAATGAAGGTGGGGAGGGGGGGAGGAGGGAGGAGAGATTGTAATCAAACAAAATGATTTTGGTCCTCTTCAATCATCCCTGGTTTGCAGGCTGTCATTTTATACAAATTAGAGCTAGGGTAATTGTATGAATATTCACTGGGATTGAAATCACGTTTATTAAAGGGAAGGCACCCTTCTCAGGGCCCACTGTGCCGCTCAGCTTTTGTTCGCCTGGAACAACAGGAAAGTCTCTTGCGCGATGGATGAGCGCGGGATCCACGCCCCTCCCCTCTTAGGGGCTGGGATTGGGGTCCTGGGGGGATGCTGGGGGTGGCAGGGCACTCTTAGGGATGGGTGGCCCTTCCCTTTGGACTGAAGAGCAGAGGACTGCGTGGAAGTGCCCATCTTGGGAATAACAACTGTAGCCTGGGAAATGGCTCTTCACCCTGCCTGCAGAGAGGGGGACGACAATTGAACCAATAATATCTTGAAACCATTTAGGATTGAATAATTGCCACATTTTCCAATAATAAGTCCAAATTAATATTAATAACGATTATTATTATTATTATTATTATTATTATTATTATTATTATTATTATTATTCCTCCTCCTTTAAGCGTTGCTGCTGAACAGAATTCTTCTTCCTGCTCAGGAGTCCGACCCAGGTCTGTGTTGCACATGTCTGGCACCATGCTGGGGACAGCTCCTCTCATACATAACCAATCAAAGATGTATTCAGGGCCGTTGTGAGGAAGCCGGGGATGATTATAAGTCGAGCTATCCAAGCCTTTTGCTGACTGCTCACCCTCACATATTATGAAATTTCTCTTAGAAGGACAGACAAAGCCTTTTGAGCCTGTGTATGGTGATGGCCTCGCTTGGATGTCTGGCTTTAACCGCTTCACAATGTCAGCCTCTCGTTTCTGAAAAAAGGCAAACGTATCCCATTGTCGCATGTCAAGTACCCAGCGCTGCCATTCAGCAGCCCAGCCACGGCTGTAACCCATCCTCGGGTTGTCACGGCAATGCAAGGAGATCGCTCTGCCGCNTATTATTATTATTATTATTATTATTATTATTCCTCCTCCTTTAAGCGTTGCTGCTGAACAGAATTCTTCTTCCTGCTCAGGAGTCCGACCCAGGTCTGTGTTGCACATGTCTGGCACCATGCTGGGGACAGCTCCTCTCATACATAACCAATCAAAGATGTATTCAGGGCCGTTGTGAGGAAGCCGGGGATGATTATAAGTCGAGCTATCCAAGCCTTTTGCTGACTGCTCACCCTCACATATTATGAAATTTCTCTTAGAAGGACAGACAAAGCCTTTTGAGCCTGTGTATGGTGATGGCCTCGCTTGGATGTCTGGCTTTAACCGCTTCACAATGTCAGCCTCTCGTTTCTGAAAAAAGGCAAACGTATCCCATTGTCGCATGTCAAGTACCCAGCGCTGCCATTCAGCAGCCCAGCCACGGCTGTAACCCATCCTCGGGTTGTCACGGCAATGCAAGGAGATCGCTCTGCCGCTCGCTAGCCGGCGGCAGGAGGAAGGCGAAGCTGACCTAAGGCAGAAACGTTCATTTAAATATTTGATTGTGCCTTAGCCCGCTGATGGGATGGGTTGTCCCTTCTCCAGGACAGCTGGGCTGCAGGCGATCTCGAGGTGACTGCGTGTTGTGTTTAGTTATCGTTGGTGAAGCCATCTGTAATAACTTGCAGTGCTGTGTGGGGATTGCCCAGGGAAGGAGATGTGCTGGACTGTGGGGCTCAGGACTGTTTTTCTGCTGCTGGTGTGAGCAGGTTCTCCCATCTGCCCAGGTGCTGTGCATCTGTGTGCCAAACCAGGTGAGAGTAAGAAATCACCTGATGGGAGACCAAATGCTTTTTTTTCTTTTTTAGAGCTCATCTTTTTTTCTTTCCTTTCTTTGGATCTAAAGAAGATGAACTCAGATCTGAGGCAGCCAGCCCTGCTAATGCAGTGGGTACATGGATAATCAGTCTAGCTTGAACCTTATAGTAAAAACAGCTAACTTAACCTAATTAAGAGGAGTGTTTGGGTTGGTTTTTGCTCAATATGGGAACATCACTGGGGCAGACTGCAGAAAAATGCTTGCACATGTAGCGTGAGAAGATTTCTTCTGCAACTGCAGTGACTGTAGCATCTGCCTGCACTGTGGAGGGTCCTGTCTTCTCCAGATGATAAACCAAGCCAAAGGGACGACAGATATTCCCAATATTTTCCCAGGGCTCAGCTGAGGCCACAGGGGTTTGATCTTATGGCACCAACTCTATAAGACCAGCCGTGGCAGAGCAAGGCATTGGGTTCTGCTCTCAGCAGGTTGTGTGTTGGGCCAGGGCATTGTCTGCGGTCCCAGCCTGCTGCTGGGCCAAGTCAAACTTCCTGTCCTGCCCAAACCCTCCCATGGAAGGTACTGCCCCACCTTTGCCATGGCTGTTGTTCAGCCTGATGCTGCTCTTGACCGAGCTGGTCAAGTCATCTCCACCATGAGGGGAGGCCGTGTGTGTGCTTCTTGTTGGAGTCACAGCAGTGTCTCTGGCTGCCCTGTTTGAACATGGCCTCGTGTACAAATAACCCTTCAAGGCTTCAACGTGGGAGGCAGTGTATTCTCTTTGGGGCCGCCAGGCCGTGCGGTTCCTGGCTTAGCACCCCTGCCAGGGGCCTGTGTCCCTTGGGTGTTCGTAGGCATCCTTGGCTTCCTGCAGACCTGATGTAGAGCTGCAGAGCTGCCCATTTGGTTTTTATCCAGGGTTTTCCTGTTCTGGCACAGTTTTGTCTTTGAAACGCAGCCCAGACCCCCACAGAGAGCCCCCGTATTGAACTGCGAGGCTCTGGGGGCTGTGCTCAGGGAGCTGGTTGGGATCAGAAGCTCCCTGCGGCGTTGAGGGCAAAGAGGAGGAGTGGGCTGGTGGTTTGAAGACGTGGGATGAAATGATTCCCTGTCTGTTGATGATGTCCTTGTTGCTTGGATTGGTGTACATGTGCTGACCAGACCCTGCAGACCCCAAAGCCCGGATAAACTGAGCCAGTGCACATCTCCTGTGAGATGGGGGTCCCCAGAGACCATGGGTGTCAAGCTAAGGTTTGTTTAAGGGGGAAGGATGTAAAGGTCAACCCCATGGGCTGCTGGGAACCAGCATTTAGGTCTTGTTCTCTCTGGGTTCTGTGTTGCCTGGCTCCTCTTCAGCTTTTCCAGCACAAACAACTTTGCCAGAGTGGACTGATCTTCTTACTTGGATACAGGGGCCTAAAGTTTCTGAAGTGTACTTGAGCTTGTAGAGACCGTGGTAAACCTTTTCTGACTGGTGGGATGTATCACTGAGGGAACTTCAGGGTAGACCTGTAGGATCTATATTGCTTTAGAGTCATTTAAGTTGCAAGGGCTTCTTGAATTGGCATAGAGAAGGGGCTGTTCCTTAAGTCTGTGCTAGGAAGCCTTTTTCTGTCTCCTCATAGGGAAACAATTTATTTTTTTTTTTTTTCCCCTCTGAGTTCAGTTGTTATTGTCCTAGTTTTTGAGCAAAACTAAGAAGAAAAGCCCTCAAATGGTTCACTATTTTGTTATGATACCAGGAACAAGGAGTCTTTCCAACAGAAAAGATAATCCCTTGTCTCATTAAGTTTATGACTTCAAAAAAAAAACTCCTGCTGGCCGTTTTCTGTGGGGACTATTTTCTGAGGCAGTTTCTTTGGTTTTGAATGGTTTCATTCCTCAGCGCTTCTTTTGAGTGGAAAGTTTAAAGATGCGTCATCTTGCTTGAGCAGGGCGATAAACTGTGAAGCAAATGTGAAGAGCCTTAGAAAAGGGCTGTACAAAATGCAGATGTAGGGGATTAGAAAACAGAACTGCACTACATCCAGCGATAAGTAAGGTCGGACTCAGCAATTTCTGAGCAGTTGCACCAGGGAGGAGCAGGGAATGATGAACGATTTGCTTTTTGGCTCCCAGCAAGCAAATCAGAGGCGGGGAAACCTCTGGGGTAGGTTTGTGCCTTGGGTGCTGCAATGGTGCTGGTCAGCATTGTTCTCTGGACAGGGCTGGGGGTGGCAGGGAGGTGAATTACACCGCAGTGTCTGTTAGGGGCTGTAGTCTCACCACCTGTCAGCCAGACGGGGCACAGGGATAAAAACACCCCCCTGGATTTCATGTTTATCAAGTGTTACACGCTCCAGAATGGTTGGTATTTCCATGGATGAAGCACAGATGCTGGCAACTACCTCTTGCTGCTGTTGGGGAGATACAAAGTGAGAGGTGGGACTTTCAAGCAAAAAAGATGCTTTCAGGTGTGGAAAACTCAACATGTAGCTATCGGGGAGCATACCCAAGCTGTCAGTTTTGGAGGTTGGAGTGCCCCAAACCAACACTCAGAAGTATGGCTTTGGTGTCTGAGAGAAAATCAACTGCCTGGAGCAGGGGAGGCAGGGAGGGAAGCCCTGGACCTTGGTTCTCATCTATTAATACTCCAATTTATTTTATCACATGTCTATTTGCCTAAAAGTTTTTGCAGTTTCCCCAGGGCTCAAGTTGCTCTCTCATGGCTGGAGGCACCACACACCTTGAATCTGTTCCTGGAGAGCCTGCCTTGGTTTTGCAGTGCTAATCATCACCTGTTTGAGCAGCTTTGCCTGGGGTTTTGATTTTTCTCAACATGCAAAAGCTCTGACTGAGTATTGAGGCCCCACCTCTAGCCCAGGGTTTCCTACACAGCCCTCTCCCTATGAGATTACTTTTGTGCCTTCTTCTTTGGCTTGGTCATCTTACTGGAGGAGCAAAACTGCTGTCAGTCCCTTGGTGCTCTGGGGTAAGATCTGTTGATGTATCCTGAGGCCAGAATCTCTTTCTGTTTACAAGTAGTTTCCAGGGCACAGATTACAAGTGGTATGATAAAAATTTTGAGTTGGATATCTTTATTTTTTTCTCCTCTGATCAGGAGGATCTTTCATCACTTTGTCTCTTGCTAACCAGGGAAGCTCTGAGACTTGGGCAGATTTCAGGATTTCCAACTACCCCAAAAACTGCAGATTTAGTCACCACTGGCCCAGCCTCACAAGGTTCTGAGCTCTCTAGCTGCCTTCAGCTCGGGGAGTAGCTGTGCAGACTCACTTTATTGCTGGAGCTTTTTGGTAGAACAGATCCGCCTTTTCCTTATGCTGAGCCTGTATATACACTGTCTTCACGGACATCTTGCTTGGGATACCTGTGGTATAAAGACCCCTGAACCCATCCCTGCCAGGTGCATCCCACCAAGATGGGAACCCATGGATGTAGGTCTCTTTTCTATTTCAAGCTTCCTGTAGAAAGGCATGGGGGATCCAATAATCTGTTCTGCTGGATCGCTTTTGCTGTTTCTTTCTCCTATTTCCATTTCTTTCCCTTCTGAAGACTATCCAAAGACATGAATGTTATGTGATGGACTGTGAAGGACTTGAGAGAGAAAGCTGTAAAATCAGCCACTCCATAAACGTCAGGGATGCTGTTCAGAAGCATGGCTACTTGAGTTTAGCCAGTTCTGTATCTCAAGTGATCCCTGCAGATTTATTAGATGTTTCAAAATAGATTTGAAATAACTGGATTTAGTGTTTCTGGCGATTCCTTGAACCATGTTGTTTTTCAGCCAACTTGCATAAATGTGCCAGTCATGGGCTGCAATGTATCAGCCAACTTAGCAAATGGTTTTATTTATAGCTGAAAGAGTGAAGCCAAAGAGTATAAATCCTGAAAAAAGTATAAACGGTATTGTGGAATTAATAAACTTCAAATTCATGGAATTTCTAATGTTCCACTGATGGCTAAAAAATCTGTTTAATGGCCGCTGAGTGATACTTGGCTGCAAAGCAGAAACCCCAAAGTTGTCTTAACTCAACAGTGATATTTTTTAGTGTTTGTATGCTGGCGCTGAATGTCTTTGCTGAATGATGGAAAGCTGACCTTCTCCGCCGCGTTTCTGCAGCGACCAGATAAGATTTCAGATCACAGCTTCGCTTTTTCTGTTGATGGTCTGTGGCTGTAGCCCAAGAAGCGCTGTTAGATGTCAGGCTGTTTATCTGGAGGATCAGTTGCGTGTCTGGCTAACTTTGGGGGTGTGAACGATGTTCAGTGCTGAAAGCAAGTGCAGGGGAAGGAGCTGAGGAGTAGAGAGTGGATCCTGTGCTTTCAGAGCTTGGCTGGCCAGCCAGAGGAGGTCCAGCCACATCTTCAGAAATACCAGTATGTGTTGGACCTTTAGAGGTAAGTAGATCGGGGCTATTGAAGAGGCATCTTCCTCCTTCGTCTTTCATCTCCATTGAAACTGCTTGTGATTTTGGTGTATTTTTAAGCTGGTGACTGTAACATTCTTTTTCACGGTGATTCATTAAAGTTTCAGGACCTTATTGGACATCCTTTCCTCGTAGGTCAGTGTCAGGGCAAGTGTGTTGCAGAGATCTCCTTGCTACATGGATTATTTATGTGGGAATGTGTAGGACCTGTGTGGGCATTTAACAGCTGCTGGTTGGCAAATCTGTGTGTAGGAGTGTTATCCTGGGTGGTGCTGGTCAGGGAGTGTTGGCAGCACCCTGAGCTTGGGGTCCCCTTCCTGGCTGGGGGGTATGGAAGGAGTGGTGAGAGCAGAAACCATTGAGCCTTCCTGGTCCCCAAGGCGGCAGGGGGTTGCAGCGTGATGTCTTGAGCATTGTGAGTGCTGTTTTGTGAGCTTGGGGTGCTAGTGGGGCCGTTCCTACAGCCTGGCTGAGAGGCACTGATGTGCTCCATGGCAGCCACAGTGTATCTGTGCCTGCTCTGTCTGCAGATGGTGGCCAGGTCTCCTCCCTGGTTGTTGTGTCCCTCATGGTCGGGTGTCCCTGACCTCAGAGAAGAGCTCTCCCAGTGTGTCCGGGGTCATTACTCTCAGTCTCTCATCTGTTGCTGTGCTTTGTAAACTTGGACCAGCCTGGCATTTCATGCATGTGGCTGCTGCTTCCCATTTGAGAGATGGGCTCTAAAAGCCCAATAATATTTAATTTATTTAATTTATTTTAGGGCTGAGTTCAGTTAAGCAAGTTTGCACTTTTCTAGGTTCTGGTGATTGACGTTGTGTTTGAACACCACGTTCAAAGCTAATATTTCTTGCAGATGCTGAGATAAGTATCTGTAAATCTTTGCATTTACCATTATCCCCAATTTTCTTGTGCAGTGCCTGCTGTCACCATATAAGGGTATTTATCCTGCACATAATCTGATTGGAAAATAAGGCTTTGAAACAGAAAGGAAAATACACATTTCAGGTGGTGTTAGAAATGTCAGTTGTGGATGCTTAAACAGTCCTGATTGTCTGCAGGCTTTGGGGCATTTGGGTTTTCAGCCCCCTATTGTTGCATCTAAAGCTGCTTATTGGAGTCCGAATAGGTTAGAAAGGCACCTTGTTCCTGAGACCCTCAGAAGTCTGCCTCTCCCCCACCGTGGAGGATGGCTTCTCACAGCCCAGCCAGTCGAGTCTTAACCCTTGGCTTAGACAGCGTGGGGCCGAACAAAGAGCTGCAGCTTTCAGATGGAGCCAAATAAAAAGCTATTATTTCATAATAATACTCAACTCTTTCCTTCCAAGGATTTCTTAAGGACTTTACAAATATTAAGGCCTGGGCAGTCACCCCGGTGGCTGAGAGCTGGAGAGGTGGCTGTGTGTGGGCATCTGAAGAGCTGAACATGAGGCATAATCTCTGACCTGGGGTGGATTCAAGCCTCAAGTTCCATGTGCCGTTCATACCTATAAGAGGTCGATGTATGGGACCATGAGGATGTTTGGGGCCAGGAGAGCATCCTCATTTGCATTGTTCTGTACCAATTTCTCAGCCTTGTTCCAGCTCCTTGACCCTTGTTGGGTCTTACGTTAGTCTGGTGACTGTGGGATCAAGGATGCTCTCTGCACAGTCCAGATGGACTTCTTCATGCCATCCCTCAAGCAGGGAAGATGGAAAGATTTCAGTGTTCACTTAGACACCACTGTGGGGGTGGTAGAAATCCAGCTCTTTCCTGTACTGGTTATACCCAATCCTCTGCCTCTGCCACCATCACAGCATTGGGTGGGATTGAGGTATTTTTGTGCTTGCAGCCCCTTGTCCCAGTGGTGGGAGGAGAGATGAGGTATAGAGTGTCTTCCCCGTAATATCTAGTCCTGTCATTGAGCAGATCAGACCCCTTCTCAAATTAAAGATGGGAGCGTCTCTTACCAGTGAGAATCTTTGCTCTTTCATCCATCTTTTCTTGCCTTTGAGGTCCTCTGGGGCACAAACAGGAGCTGTTTAGATTGAGTTTTCCTTCTCCCACATCTTCTTCAATTGCACCTTGAAATTGGCACCTATAGGAATGTTGTGGTCTCTCAGCTTGACATCTGCCCAGCCTGGGGCCAGCTGTGTCTGGCTGTGAGCAGCAGTGAGTGAGCAGTGCTGAGGACCTCCTGTTCCCATGGATGTGGGTACTTCTGTGGAGGGAGCACATGGCACTGCCCTCTTTGTCCTCACATCATCCCTCAAAGACCTCCCTCTGGCCTGCATTACAGATGGGTGGATAGATCAGCTGCCATTTTCTCTTTCAGACAGTGACAATAAGTCTCTTTCCTTTGCGGGGACAATTAGTTTCTTTCCTTTGAGAGGTGTTTGGTTGGAATGGGCTGACCCCTCTTCGTGGAAGGAGGGCCTTTGTCCCTTGTGTCCCTGGGAGAAGCCACAGCATGGACCGTTTATGGTTTTTCCTTTTAACACAGTGACGGCAGCTTTGTTTTCTACATTTAGTTTGCATCTAAGACCAGGACATGGCTCATGCTGTGTCCCTGATCCAGTGTTTAAAGCTTTGCTGTGATATAAGTTTGGCCTGGGCCCTGCAGGGTTTAGTTTAATTTTTAAAGCTCTCAATGTGAATAATTCCTTGCTGAATGCAGATCGCAAGAGGGGATATTGATTTAAAGCTTTAAAGCTGGTGGTTATGGATTAAAAAAAAAAAAAAGGAGAGGAAAGAAGGAGATTTACTGTAGTCAGAGCTGGTTGCCTAAATGTTAGTCCCTTACAGACAGGCTTTTGCTGAGCTAGGTGTGGGAATGGCAAGGAAGCCTGGTGAATTTTAGCTTTAAATTGTTGGCTGCTGAGAACCAGCCCTGGGATACACTCAATAGCTGTTTGCTGTGCCAGGGGAGCATTTGCTGCTGCCTGGGCTCTGTCTGGGTACAGGCATGCTGTGGGGCTGCTGCAGCTGACCTGGACCCTTCCCTGGGGTAGGGGATCAGGGGGAGGATGTGTTGGGTTGGGCTGATGCTGCTGTGCAGCCTCACACAGAGGTGTAACTGGGGTGGCAGGTGGGGAGCACTCAGCAGAACAGGGGTGTAGCAGCTCGGGAAGAACATTGTGGGAAAGGAAGCTTTGGTAGGGAAGATGCAGTGGAAAATAAAGAGAATTAAAAGTAGGCTGTACGTCCAGTTAGCAGACAGGGCTCTGAGGTCACTAATGCTGGTTATTTGGATTTCAAAGAGGATCCTATTAGCTTCTGTGTCAGAGAACCATTAATCAGTGGGGCAGGAGCTCAGGCTGGCTGGAGAAATCAGTTTTCAATGTCCTTGATGTCCTGCCGGGCTGGCGCTGCAGAGCATCCTGCACAATGATGGGTTTGTCTGGGATGAGGCACTTCCAGCCAGAGGCACCGTGCAGGATGGGGAACACTAGGCCCCTCTGCCTGGGATCAGTGCAGGGATATGTGGATGTTGTGTCCATGCAGACCCCATTGCAAATTCCCATCTTGATGCTGCTGTCCCAGGGAGTATTGCTGAGCTGCTCTAAACAAGTACAAAAACTGAGTTAGATACCTTTGGCAAGCATCCAGTTAAATTTGTTAAATGGGATTTGGGAAAAAACCCAGTGTTTCCAGGTGTGACTGTTTGTGATCCTTTGGAAATATAATCTCTGGCCTGCCTTTTTGTTCCAATTGAGAACATGTGCCCAGGAGCCCTTTCCAAAGGAGCATTAAGCGCAGGACTCAAAGTAACATTGGAAGTTTGAGTTGGACTTGCACAGCAGCCTTGCTCTCCAAGCCTAGTGCTTTAAAAACCTGTGAGAGAAGCCTCTTACTATTTGGAAGAGTTCTTTGCTGTAGAAAGATGCCATAAATAATGCAGAAGGAGACCAGAGATGCAGTCAGAGAAGGGTTGCTTAGAAAAAATCAAGATGTGGAAGTGGTCGTAGAATCTGGAACAAAATTTTTTTGGTAGTTTTTTCCCAAGAAAAGTGTCTGAAACCTCCTTGCTTGAAATATTTAAATTTTTGCTAAAACTTGGTTATCTAGGATTTGATCTAACTGAAGTGTTATTTGATCAATAACATTACATTTTTATTTAAATCCTCCAGATGTCATCAGAGGAAGATGTTTATCAACAATTACTAGAACCAACATTCATAAACCCCAGTAATTTCTTCTTCTTCGTTTAGATTTAAACCCCCAGTCTGATCCATTGAGACTTTGTAGGTACTGATAAGCAGAGCTTTTTAAAAAAAGATGACAATAAAAATGGTTTTGCGTAGAAATTATGGCCACTGCTTTGAGAAACTTGATTAAGATCAGCAGGTCTCTGGCTGGGCCGAGTAGACTTAAAATCCCTGATTGTCTGACTTTTTGTCTGCAGAATGAATTTATAAGAAAAAGGAGAACCCAAGCCTACTATTTCAACACGCCTGGAATTCATGAGTAGAGCTGGGTTTCAGAGACTCCTGCCTTGTTTTGGCTAAGTCCTTAAAATGGAGATCTGGAGATTAGCATGGTGGGCCTGGGGTCATCTCTTTGCAGGATGTGTAGTCTCAGACACACAAGATCTTTTTCTTCAGACATCCCTTCTGGTTGTGATGTTTGAGCCTTTGCTTTGCTCCCTGGCTAGCAGCAGCGTTAATCATGGGACTGGAATTTGTGACTTAACCAAAGAGGCGTTTTAATGCTTTTCCTGTCATCGATCAGTGGCTGGAAGCCACTGTCTCGGTAGCCTGTCCACATTGACCTCTGTGTTGGTGCTTGGTGGGTTCCCGTCCTTCTGGGTGCCTCCCAGCCCAGGAATGCCTTCCAGTGTGCTTGCCTTTCTCCTTTGGAAAGGGATGCTCTGAACTTGGACCCCTTCGAGACAGAAAAGAGGCTTTTTGTGCACGCTGCAAAGGGCTCTTGTGTCTGCAGCAGGGCGCGACAGAGACCTTCCTTCTGAATTTGTACTTGGCGAACAAAAAAAAGCACTTGCATCAGAACTTGCTATTTATATTTCTAGCTCTGAGACTCCTCAGCTGCATTATTAATGAAGCGTTTACCAATTAAGATAGATGAGTCTGCTCTTGAGGGTGTTTGTTAAGGTAAGGAACCTTATTAGCATATCTGATAGATACAGTGCCAGGTGCTGATTAAAACCTTGTTGACTCCCCAGGGGCAGAAGTCTTGAGGAAATAAGGTGGAGAAAGTTGTCCTCTTTCCTGGCTTTGGCCGTGCAGGGAGCAGGAAGAGAAATTCAGCATCCCTCCCCAAAGGCAGAGCCCTGAGCCTGTGAGCAGCTTGAAATGGGCATGGGGAGGAAATTAATCAGCTTGGATCAGAAATTCCAATAGCTGGAGTGATGCAAGTGTGATTAATGCCTCCTGAATGTGAGAGGTGGCAAGTTGCTAGTTTTGCTGCTCTTGCAAGGCTAGCAGACTGTCAGGCAAGGAATTTCCAATGTTGACCCTATGGGTTTCAGAGGTCTGGAATCGATGCTTGCCTATGTAACAGTGTTTCAGCAGCTCTCTAAATTAGGTTTGCAGGCAAAATGATGCTGTGAGATACAGTCAACCCACATATGAAACCAATTTCCCTTTGAAGCAGCACTAAAGAGGGCAACCAGAAGAGAAACAAGATCATCTTTAGGTCTCTCGTGACCTACAAGAGTTGAGAAGTGTGTATTCACTTTCCATATTTATTATAATATGGCAAAGGAACTGTATTGTAGGCTTTAATGTTATGCATGTGAAGAGCGTCTTAAAATAGACTTCAGATCTCCTTGGAACATACATATGTGTTTATAATTTTACAGCTATAAAAAGATATATTTACTGAATACATGTACTTTGTTTCTCCATCTGCTAAATATAGTCACGTATGAAAGTTATATAGAAAACGTAATTTTCCCCCAAATTATCCTGCTGTCAGTCTGCTTCAATTTCAGCGTCGGCAGAGGCGAGGCGGGAGTGGAGATGGGCACTGTTGTGCTGCCAAGCAGGTGTCTGGGAGCAGTTTGCCTCAGGATGGGGATTACTGGAGGTGGGGTTGGTGGTACCAGCTATTACGAAGCTTTGTCCAGCAGTTGATGAGATAAGATCCTGTTTTTCAATTTGCTTGTAATTTTGTCAGGGTTTTAAACATCCATGCTTTGAATTTTCTTTTTGTATGTCAACCTCAAATGGTTTGATTTTAAGGGAGAAAAAAAAAAGATTATAAAGTGGTCCTGCCATTTTGGAGAATAAGCTTGGAGAAAAATGTTGTTTTCACTCTGTTGAAGAAGTCCAGAGAGCATTTCTTAGAGCTTGCCGTGAGGCTCAGTGCAAGAGGAATGGGGAGGAGGTGCCCATTTTGTGAGACATCTTTGCTGTCCCTCTGCAAAATGTGGTCAAATCCAAGAAAAGTTGGAATTTGCACGTTCTCAGCAGAGACTTTTTTGATTCCAGCAGCTGGTAATTACCCACGTGCCTTCACAATGGACAAAGCTCCTTCCCACATGGGTCCCCAGGGAGGCAGGGCTGGATGCTGGCCATCCCCAGCCAGTGACTCCTGTCACTAGAGTGTCTTCTCCTCTAATAGCTGCTTTGGGGAGCAGACACGGAGTGGGGAGTGTGTCCCTAATCACAGCAGGGCAGGCAGGTGGGGCTAGGCCTGGCAGGGGACATTGGAGTACAGAGGTGTTCTAGGTAAAGGTAGAAAATGGCACAGTGTCTGGAGGAGAGAGAATTCCCAGGGTCAGGGAGAAGCATGGCATGGCGTTGTGCAAGAAGGACACGCCAGGTCAGTTTGTCTCTGATATTTCCCAATTGTGCAGCTGGAGTCACAGCCCTTCACCGGGTGTCTCCTGTGCACGGTCCTTGCAGAGGGCTGCAGAAATGCTTGCACCACGTTTGGGAGATCAGCAGATGGTTTCTCTAAAGAGAGCCTGAAATGTGACTGTTGCTAAAATCGGTTTTTACAAAAACCACAAGTTCTTCAAAAAAAAGGATAATTTCTCTCAAAAACTCCAGCTCAAATAGTCTTTAAAATAAATACACTTCTGTGGCGTCTGCAGTTGAGCCTGGCTGGAGAGCCTGAAGTCTGCCTTGTGAGAAGTGTCACGACTCTAGAGTTTGTTTTGGTTCATTTTTGGAATGTTCTGCTGAGACGGAAGGAGCCAGGCAGTCATCAGAACAGTCCCTGGGTAGGATGTGGAATGGGTGACTCCACCATTCCTGTTTCCAGTCCTCTGAGCTTGGAGCAGGAATTTGAAGAGCCCTGAGAAACCAGTCACCAGCAATGTCTCCAGACAAGAGGCTGCTGAGGAAGATGCTATCTCTTTGTGATTTATTCCTGTAAGCTCTTTTGGGAACCCATCCCTGGTGGGATGTGAGTGTTTCTGCTTGGTTTATGCAGCAGAGCAAGAAGGTTAGCAGAGCTCCTCTGGACCTTCTGCTTCCTGACTTGCTGGTGTGCTGTGATGGCAGCATGGCAAGTCATGCTGCTGTCTGCTGATGTGCTGAAGCTCCAAAAATGACCAGAGGCCTCTGGCACACAAAGGGAGGTTTCAGCTTTGCCCCTCTGAACGCTAAGGATTGACCTGCTTCTTGCATTTGAGCTCCTGTGTGTCCATCTGCCAGGGTGGAAGTTTGTAGCCCTGGGGAGTGCAAAGGTAGCAATGTATTAACTTCAAATGGTGTTGCTGGGTTTTTCTTTCAGAACCACAGTTTGCTCTCAAAGGAGCATCCCCGTGAAGGGCAGCCTGCCCATTCCTTTGGCCTGTCTTTCCCTGCCACGTGTGTGCTGTGGTGGAGTTGGATGCTTGTGGGAGTGGGTGATTCCTGTGTCCCAGACAAGTTTCTTTTCTCAAGGATGTGATTTACTGAGAGACAACAGGAAGGACAGTTAGTGGGGTAAAGCCTGAATGAAATGGGACCACATTGTGGTCTTCCAGGCTCTGCCTGTGGGGAGCTGGGCGGGTGGCGCGTTTGCTGGTGTTTTCAGGGATTCCTTGTAAGCATTTGAGGAACATTTGCTCAAGACTCAAAACCAGTTTCTTTCTTCTGTTGTACAAAAATGCTACCAATGAAAATAGACAAACTCTCTGGGTCATTTCCAGATGCCCTTAGTAAGACAGAAGTGTTTATTTTTTATGGGCCAATTTTTGTAGTCTACCAGAACGTCTTGTACTGTTAATGCAACATGGAGCAATAGCTCTGCAGAGAGTGTTTAATAAGAGCAATGTGCTCTCAGGGATATTCAAATCAGAGGTAGTTTCCTCACGTGTATGCACTCGATAGCATGTGTTATGAAACATCTGGGTCTGGAATTGCAATAAAGAAATCAAATGGCCAAGTCAACGTGAAAGTCGTACCAGCGCTCTACCTGGAGAATCACCATGTGCAGCCCTCTTCTCTGCTGCAAGGCCCTTGAGCAGATGGCCTGGCTTTTTTTTATCCCTTTTCCTCCTCCTCCTCAGGATTTGCAAGTCAGGAGTAAAACTCAGCTTTGAATTTTCCATCAGCATAAGGAACCATAAGTCCAAAAGGCTTTCTGGCTGCAGTTACATGGCTGCGTGGGAGGTGAAGAGCCCTTGCTTCTCCTGCTCTGTGTCTGCCCTTCTCCTGCTGTGGTTCTTGGCTTTACCTCCAGGTCTGGACTGGACCGCCTGTTGCTGGTGGTGCTGGAGCAGTAGGTGGCTGGTGTAGGAGGATGTTGGTGGCAGCAGCTCTGCCACAGTGTCCTGGCTGCCTTGTTGCCTCCAGCCTCTAGGTTCCTGCATCTCAGGGGTATGCAGCGTGATGCTGGTGACTCTGCCTTGTTTTGGGGCTTCTTGGACCTTCCACCTGCTCTGTGACCTGAATGTCTCCACGGGGAGTGATGGTAGATGTCTGGGGGAAAGCATACATGCAAGAAAAGCTTACATAGATGCTTCCGCAGAGCCCTCAGTGTGAGCTCTCTTGCCATTGGACACAATCCTGGCAGGGCTTTTCCATCAGCTTCATGAGAAATGGGGTTGCTTTTCCTCAGAAGGAGTCTTATCTGCTTTTCCTGAGTTCTCTGTGTTTTTACTGCGGGAATTGAGAGGGATGGGAGAGGCAGCAGCTGCAGGGCTGTGCTGCTCTGTTGGATGCCATGTCAGTCGTGGCGCCACAGGCTGGGACATGGTCGTTTGGCTGAATTTCCTTCTTTTGTTTGACCTTAAAACCTATCTTTCCCTTTGGAATGAGTGTTTCAGGGAGTGATTTTCAAGATTTAACCTTTCTGATAGGAAATCTGCTCAACACTGGCTTTCATCATGGCTGCTGTCCTTCCCTGGCATCTCCATGTCCCTGTCTGGTGTGACTTGTTTAGAAGATTTTGCTGCAGAGATGGAGGAGGTCTGTATGTCTATCTTGCTGAAGGAGCTGGCAGAAAAGCAGGAGTTGGGGAGTTATGGTGCTTTTTCTGCCTTTGCTTCATGAAGGAAAGCAAGACCAAGAGCTTGGCTTTAAGCGTGTCTGAAGTTGCTATCTGCAGACTGGGAGAATGTCTCCCCCTTGGCTTGGAAAGGCAGTGGGCTGTGTTTTACATGAAGCCTGTTCAGTGTGGCTGGCATTGCACCATGTACAACAGGGAAACCAGCTAGCTCTCGTTTTAAATAAGGATGGGAGATGCAGTGGGAATGGGCCCTGGAGCAGACTGCCTGTTCCGGGTGTGGGCAGCTTGCCTGTGAAGTGTGTCAGCGTGGGTGAGGGAGCCAGGAGGGACTGAGATGCTCGTGTCCAATGCTCACAGAGGGTCCTTCCTTTGGTGCTGCACCAGTAATTTGAATGACCTCTGAGTTACTAGCTGAAACCTGCTTACAGATGTTGTAAAGTCCTGCTAAGCCCTTCCCAATGTGGCTTCCTGAAGGGACCAAGTTCCAAGGATCTGGGACCGTTCTCGCCTTCGTGTTCACTCTCTCCATTCTCAGACTCTGTGCACGTGGGATGGGCTCTGTCTGCACAGAGCTGGGCTTAAGCCTGAGTTATTCCAGTCAGTGCTGGTAGGCTGGGGGCCCCTAAGGGCTGTCTTATGCTCTTGTACATGCTGTGTGTTCTTCTTGGGGGTGCTGAGAGGAGCAAATGGAAAATGATGGGCTGACCAGGAAAAGCATTTCCCCAGGAATGCAACACCTGGTTTCCCCCACCTCCACAGCTGACATTCTAGAAGCCTTTTTCTGTGCTTGTAGATCTCAGCTGCACTCTCAGCTGTCAGCAGGAGGAGATAAATCAGGGTCTTGTTGGGGGAAGCCCAGAACAGTACAGTTTTGGTTGGAATACTATATAGGTGTCATGATGGACCATACAGCTCTGCTCAGCTGTATGGCTGGGTGTGCAGTGGTGGAAGTGGGTCTTTTCTTGTCCATGCAGCTGACAGAGAGGAGTCCTGCTGACTCCTTCAACTATGCAGGTTTTGGTGTAATGGCTATGCTTGGGAGAGGTGATTTTTTTGTACAGCTCAGGTGGTGTGCTGGACCTAAACTTACCAATGTGGACAAAAATCACTTGGGTTGTGGTGAGTCCATGCTTTACTTTACAGTGTAGGTAAAGGGCCTTCAATCAAGGGCTGTCTTCAAGATCTAGATGGTTGAATGACACTTGAAGGAGAAAGTACTTGTGCTGAGATGGTGCTGGATCCCTTGTTCTGAACAAGCCTCATAGTTGTCTTTTATCTTTTGTATGTCTGTCTGCAGAGCAAGAGCGATAATTAATGCACAATGGCTCTCCTGGGTTCTGCCAAAGCCAATACTGGCTTTCCAAAGTCAGCTCAGAAGTACTGAAAGTGCAGTTTTAGGCAGGGCTGTGGGTCAGATGTTTCTCCATTTGGCTCTTGCTGCTTTGATTGTCAAGCATCACTTGAAGCTTTTCAGTCAGCATTAAAGTGAGAGCATCAGTCTAAACTGAGGCAGTCCTGGACATCAGATGATTACATATTTCACAAAATTACCTTAGCTTGCCCTTGGACAAGGGGAATGGTCAGCATCACATTTATATACTTTTAATGCAGCTTTTAATTTTTAACTTCTTTCAAACAGTCTTTTTTGCTTCACAGATATTTTCTTCCACAGCAAATGCACCAGTCATTTCCTAAGGAGCCGAATTTCAGCCCGCTCCTTAAAATACCCCTGTGAGTCCCAGAAGGGACATTATCCCAGCTTTGCAGTCAGGAAAACCAAAGCCCAAAGAGAGTGAGAGTTTCATTTCAAAAACACCAGGCAGTTGTGATCCATGTTACAAGCAATGGAGACCAGGTATATTTTCAGTGGGGTTGAGTCTATGGCCCCTCTGAGCCAGGTGGAAGACTTTTTGAAGAGCTGGAGCTCCTGTCTGCTTCAAGTCCTCCTTGCCAGGAGAACACTCACCTTGAAGAAGCAATGTTGGGGTTTGGTGGAAGGGTCTGTGACTGGTGTGGGCTGAGTGGTTGGTGCCACACCACTTCCCTAACTGGTGTGGATCAAGGGTGGAGAAGGATCCTCAGAGCTTGCCAGCCAGCAGGGCCAGGGAGAGTTGGGTGTTTAGGAGTGGATGCAGGTTGTTTGACAAGGCTGAGACCACACAGTGGCTGGTGGTTTCACGTGTGTCTCTGGAGCAGAGGAGAATGATGAGATACATAACCACTTGGATGTCTCTGCTCTGGCTTTATGTGGTCTCCCCAAGTGAATGAAAGCTTTTGCTTTGAAGGCAGGGGAGGGGGAAGGGACTGTCTTTGTTCTGGTTTTTGGAGAGCACTGGAAATCCTTCAGACCAGAAGACTACACCCTTCATTACCCTCTGGGTTATTTGCCCCATATTGGAAGTATGACTCTGTCATGTGAAGTATTTGATTATTTATACAGTTAATGTTTAACAGAGTTGGAGTATTAAACAGGAGATGAGCTTCCAACTTTGCATGGTTAAGGGCTAATAAACTTCTCTGATCCAGTGTTTTCCTTTCACCAGAGGGGATTTTTTTCATTAGCTTTGGAGTGTTAAAAAGAGGTCTCCTGTATTTGAGGCAGATTGATCTGTTGGCTCCAGACAAAGAGAACCTGCAAAGGTGTCAGCTTAACTATCAAGTTGATGCAGATACAGGAAGCCAAAAATTTCAAGGTGAATTTAATTGGTGTTTTCAGTGGTGGTAGCTGGATCCAGCATCTGCCTTGGATACTGGGTGATATCTGTAACCCACCCCAGGTGTGGAGGAGCTGGGTGAACAATGGTAGGTGGAGTAGCAGGAGGCTGGACTGCCCCACGCTGGCTTTGTCACTTGTGCCAGCCTCCACCACGCTGTTTCTTCTGTCTACTTGCTGCAGGACAGCTTGGAAATGTCAACTGGTGACCCTTCAGTCATCACATCTCCCAGGGGTGTTGAACTGGAATAGCATTTCCCAAGCATTTGGCTCGAGGATTGCAAAGGTGCGGCCAGGGCAATCCCATGACTGCTGTGGTTCAGGGGGCAGCAGGAGAAGAGAACAACAGTTGGGATTGGCTGAACTTCACAGAGTCTGCCATGGTCACAGGGGTTGGTTTTCATTTCTTTTTAGTTTAGTTCACTCAGACTTATGAGTCTGGGGGTGTCTTGCCCCAACACACTTCATACCAATTGCCTGAATCCAGCAGTGTCTCTTGGTGGCACAGAGCTCTCAAAGCTGTGGTTCTTAGAGTAGTGTGGTTGGAGATGATGAGGAAGCTAATGTGAGATTGCATACCTTCATTAAGGGGGAGGCTGAGGAATAAGGGCATCATGGCATCCTAGAGGTCCCGAGATTGCCACTGCCCCAGAGGCATCCTCAGTTCTGTTCCTCTGCATTGATCACTTAAAAATCAAATTGATTTTTAACAAACCGCCAGGACTGAAGACAACCATGACTGCAGACCTGCCACTTGTATTTTAGGTGTCCTGATTGTCTGCTGTGAGTTTTCTTTCCCTTTTATCACCCACATACTCCTGTCTGCACAAATGCTGGATATACTGTGGACATAATTTCCTTTGGGCTGGTGTACTGATGCAATTGATAACTCGTACTGTGCTGGAAACAGCCCTTTTTAATTCGTTCCTTGTGACTGGAGAAACAAGGGGGACTGTATGAAAGCAAGGCTGTTGGAGCGGCTGTTGCATGGGTGGAAAATCCACAGATGATGTTTTGCCTTTGCAAATGTACATTGTGAGCATGAAGGGAACTCTGCTCCTCATCATCTTTCCAACCATTTCTCCTCACTGTAGATGACGTAGGAAACTGTACTGAAGAGTTTTTTCTTCCAGTTCCACCCACGAGCATCACCTGCTTGTTGACTGAATGGAGTGAGGCTCTGCTTTCAGCTCTCCTGGGAAGTGTTGGTCTCTTCATCCATGCTGAGTTCATCTCTAGGTTTAACGGAGCAGTTTTNTGACTGGGCCCTCAACATAACATAGAAGTCTGCGGGGTTTCCATCGTGCACAGAGTGGAAACTGGTTCCTGGGGGAAGCAGCAAATGGAAAGTGTAATCTAGCATAGAAATATTTATTTTTTAAAGACAAGTGGCAACCCCCTGCCCCTCTGTTGCCTTGTGTGCTTCTGGTCTGTTTCAGACTTTAATAAATTTCTTGTTTATCTTGAGGAAACAAATTAATAAGTAATGGCAGTTGCTCTTCAGAGAGGGAGGCTGCTGAAGGTTGGAATAATTTTAATTTGGCATGTGTGTTCTTAAAGGACTGTTTGCTGTTGAGATGAGTGCATCGGTGTCAGAGCCCATGAAGGCTGACCATTCCCTGTGCACACAAGTGCTGGGTGTAAAGTTTTGCAAGTAGGTCTCTGAGCAAGGGCTCAGAGAGAATTAAATTCCTCTTGCTGGGAACTTTGAGGCTCTCGTCTCCTTTAGCTCTGGGTAAATTTGAAACCCAGCACAACTGGACAGACACATCTTCCCTGTGTATCACTGGGCAATCCTAGTGTTGCTCCTCCAGGCCAGCATTGTCATTCGGTGTATGGTGCAGTCAGGTCTCAGCCCCCTGCAGATATCAGAAACCCACAGCTGCTTCCTTCAGACACCCACCTGAGGTGATGCTGTGTTTGGTTTGGAGGTGACCTCGGCCTGAGTGTCATGCATACCCGTTCTGTGGGAATGTGGAGATGATGGTGGAATCTGGCTGTGCATCAGGCTGATACTAACTTCTCTGAGCAGCTCAAGTTACTCAGAAGCCATGAGCCATGACAACAGCAGTTGTATCTGCTTAAAATGTTACAAGCTTTGGAAAGAAAACTGAGTTTTATTTCTGAACCTTGGTGGTTTCAAGATCATGCTTGCATCTTCTCGAAATGCCTGTGATAATCAAGCTTCTCATGTGGCTCCACAGACTGAGGCTTTTCCACTGCGAATGGTTTGATAGTGGTTGTTCAATGGCGTGTGCTGCAGGCTGGCATCCTGGTAGGAACTTTCAAGAGCCCAGCAGAGGTCGAGGTGGCACCTCCGAGAGGGGAGAATGGCCTCTGTGTCATCTCCTGTCTGTTCCTCCGCTGCAAAACCTGAGTGTGAGGATACTTAATGCCTGACACACAATGAGTGCAGCAAACTGGGGGAGTTGCTAAGCAGCTGTGGAAGTGGGGTTAGCAGCATCCAGCATTGGGGCAGTATGGAATCCACCTGCACAGATACATTTGCCGGTGTCATCTTAGTGAGGGCATCATCAGCCCTGGCCACTCTCATTGGAGAAGTTTATTTTGCAGTGAAGCATCATATTTAGTCAGTGGCTGTGGTTCCTAGAAAGCCCAAACGTGGGATTTTACCCCAAACCTTGCAGGTATTACAGGTTAAGCCCTAGGAGGATGTCTGGGGGTAAGGCAGGGCTGAAGGTTTCCTTCCTGGTGAGACAGCAGTGGAGCATGGGTTCCTTGCCTACTTGTTCACTACTTCCCAGCCACTGTTCCCTTGTACGCAACTATGCCAACCCTCCTCCCATTTCCTTTCTGGAAAGAAGAAAGAGTATTACTATTCTCTGCCTTTCATCTTGAGA
>VYZR01065640.1:0-12549 GCA_013400675.1 Oxylabes madagascariensis
GTTCTGTGTCACTGCTCTGGGTGACCTTGCCTGGGCAGGGGGTTGGACTGGGTCACTCCAACCCTGACGATTCTGTGATTCTGTTTTCATTTGTTGTGGATGTTCTTCTTAAGGTCCTGAATGACTCCTAGAGGGTTCGAGAGGGACCAGCTAAGGGAGGAAAGCAAGCTTTTTTGTCAGTTTTTGTAAATTTAAAGGTGGGATGAGGAAGATGCAATGCTCTGCATGAATCAAGTTACATGATCCATGAGCTGTGTATCATCAACGTGCTTGAGAGAGATCTGTCAGGATGCTTTAGTGAAGCTTTAGTGTTTACACTGCAGGCTCTTTCTCTTAGAAAAATGGAGAAATAACACCTTAAACGAACACCCAGACTTTGTTAATACACAAAACCCACGCTGCCCCAATGCTTGCTCTCTGTGAGCAGTCAGGATGGAATTCTTCAGGGCTTGAATGGAGCTGGGAGAGGACAGAGCTGGTGGTCAGGAGCTGAAGGACAGGAGCTGCTTCCATAGTGTGACCCAAGTCACGGGACTGCTGTGGCATGTGCTGCAGAGAGGGAATAGCACAGAGCCAGCCCGGGCTATTGTAGCATTCAATTAGTGCTTACACAGTGCCTTGAATAACTCACATGAAAAGCTGACTTATTATTATTGTTATTATTGTTATTATTAAGCTAACAGTATATTCTCTGTGGAGCTCATGGAGAGGAGGTGACGCACAAACAGCACATACAGTAGCAGCTGCATGTGAACAGTGTCCCAGGAGTTATAAAGAAAAAAATTACCTTAATAATGGTTCCTCTGCTGTGGTGGGATTTTCCTCCCTTTAATTATAGTTGCTGTTTTCATTTGAAATTGATTAAGTGTTTTAGGATGGCAAACAGAGCTGATCTTTTTAGAAAGAGCACTCAAAGACATCCAGCCGCAGCTAGGAGTGGAACATTTTTATTCCTTTTTAAAGGATTCAGATTTTCTTTGTTCCGAAATGGGAAGAAGACGACTGGATTTGGTGTTCTCCAGAGCATCTCAGAATTTTCCCATACTAAGGAGAGGTGGACACCTGTGCCATGGGACTTCCTGGAGAGTGTAAGATCTCACCAGAGAAGAGTCCACCGTCCTGATTTTAATTTGGATGGAAGAGGCAAGAAGGACTGGCAAGTGCTGCTCCCTGTGAAAGGTATTTAAAGTGATCTCTGTTTCAGGGCATCTGCAGTGAAGGAGGGAGCACTTCATTTCTAAAGTTAAAACACTGTTGTATCATTTGTTGGGAATCAAAGACCCCCTCCCTCTATTATTCTCAGCAACCTTTAGCTGTTTCTTTTCCATTTTCATTCATCCAGGTAAGAACAGCTTTTCAGCAGCACTGCTCGGAAGTAACCATTGCACAATTTTGGTAGTGTCAGAATTACATCGTTTTTCTGCCTCTTTCACTCGGAATGCTGTGAAGGCATCACAGACCTCTTATGCAATCGAGCTTTATCAGCTCCGAGAGGTGCTGCTGCTGGGAAGGTTGAGGCTTTTGCAGATTCTGCTTTAACACTTCTGCTGCCCTCTGGTGTTTCAGATATCCGGGACGAGGAGTCACCTTGGATGATTCCGTGATACCCGTGGTCGGGAGAGGTGTAATTACAGAGCTGGCTTGTTCGTAATCAGGGAAGAAAAGCGAGGAAAGTGGAGAGGCGCTTTTCAGAGCACATCCACGAGGATGTTCCTTTGACTCCTCTAGGAAGAGGGAGAAACTGGGAGGACACAACTGCTAAGTTTTTCCATTGCAGCAGCTCTGTGCTCCCTCCCTGAGGGCAGCCTGATCTGTGTTTGAGAATACACACGGAGACTGATGCCTTCCAGAACTCATCTCGCAAATATTTCCAGCAATTCAGTCTTTAGTCATTTCACTCAGCGTTTTCTATCGGTTTCAAAACAAACTAACAACAATAGCAACTTTTTTCACTTGGCAAAAAGAAAACAAACCAAGAAGTGGAGACATTCCTTTCTACCCATTTCACCCTCCACAGCTAAAGTTGGCCTGGTTTTCTGTGGCAGTTTTGCTGGGGCACTACTTGCAGTACAGCTGTAGTTATTTGGTTTTATTTCTTTTCTCTTTTTTTGTTCGTTTGGTTGGTTGGTTTGGCTTAGTGTTTGTTTGTTTGTTTGTTTGTTGGGGTTGTTTGGTTGGGTTTTCTTTTTCCAGAAAGTACCAGTGTGATTATTCTAAAAATGAGAATTGTTTGACTATTTTACACAATTTAATTGAGTAAAACCTTGCTGAAGCCAATAGAGCTGTTTCTGGTCACACCAAGTTAGACTCTGGCCTAAAAAGAAGCTAAATGGAAGGTGTCACATTACAAAAAGTATAGTGACGTTTGAAGTAAAGAAGATGAGATAATCAACTAAAATACTTGCAAGCTTATTTCAAAGACAAAAGCATTATCCTGAAAAAAAAGGTGCATGACTGTTTCTAATATGACTTCAAAGTGTCTTTGAATTTGAAAAAAATCCAGGCTGCCACTGCAATTTTGGCAAAAATACTTTAAAGCTAGGATGCCCTTACTGAGGCACCACAATGGTATCCACAAATGTATTTCAGACCACTGGAATGTCTTTGGTCATAACATTGCATCACGGTTACATAATTACAATCACAACAACGATCTTTTGTCATTAAGGTTTATGACATTTCATAATTAATGAGGTGATGACATCTCACTGACATAATACATTGAGCTTGTCTTGCAGGATAAAGGGACACAGAGCTTCTCCCCATCATTCCTCCTTATCTAGGGCTGGGAAATAGCTTCTGAAGGGCTCACCACCAGGTATGCTTGGGTTCTTCACTCTCCTAAATATTATGGGGTGCAAAACCTGCCTTCGTGCTGAGGTTCTGAGTGTCTTTGTTTGTGCAAAGGGAAGTACAAACACAGAACAAATGAGGTGGTCTGTGCCCTTGAGAGTGTCTCTGTTTCATTGTAATCATTTCCCTTCCGTGCTTATCGCTCTTACAGTGCTCCACTGTGCCGGGATAGGTGAGCCCGACTGACAACTGGCAACAAATACATGAAAAAAATACGTAGAAAAGGAGAAGTTGGTTATTTCCACTGCCCAGGATAAAAAAAATGCAGAAGCTATGCAGCCAACATGGAACAATGGCTTTTGAATTAGGGTTTTTTCTAATTAAGCTTAATGACCAAAGGTGGTCATGGGTAATAAAAGTGAATACACATCTGTAATCTAATTGTGCCTGTTTAAATTTAGATTAAAGTCACTTTGTTTACATCCCTTAAAACATCCTTGTTCAAGGTATCCTGCAAGGTAAAGCACTTATTCTACCAAAATTTGACTGAAGTGGACCAAAATTCTCTGGGTCTGAGCACACCTGTGTTAAGCTACTGTTACTGTGGGCATCAGGATCAGCCAGGCAGGGACCTTCCTGGGGCAGAACCACCTGGACTTCAGACGCCTACAGACCAACACTTGGAAATGGCACTTTCCCACCAAGACCATACAATCTTCACAGACAAAAGGCACAAAAGATAAGGAAAAGATGTAACTTCCCTCACTTTACCTGCTTTACAACTGGAAGGGCAAAAAGACTACAAGGATGAAGTGTCTTGCCCACGGTGGTGATGAGGCAAGTCTGTGACCCAGCTGGGAAATACCTTTGTGTGTCCTGAGCTCAGGCAAATTGCTTTAACTCCATCCTTCACACTGAAATTAGGTGATTAATGTTAATCCTACAGCTGGTATAAATACAGTTATGTACACACTGGGTTTAATACAGTTTATGTGATTTTTCTATCAGGCTGGACTTTCTGTAAGATTAGTACTTGCAGTTCAATGTTATCCTCCCACTCCCAGATAAAATGTGGACAGGGAGCAGGTCAAACAGAGGCAGCTGCTTTCTGGTACTCCCAAGCTTTGCCACTCTCTGCCAGCAGTTCCTGTTGAAAGTGTGTATTGCTTCTCACTGCTCCCTGAAACATCCCACACACTGTAGTAGCTCATGTGTTGCTTTGTTGTTTGGGGTTTTTTTAGGCCACGCTTTATCAGGGAAGTTTAACAGTGTGAGATCAGTCAGGAGCTGCCAGCTTCCAAAGCAAAAAATAAATGCTAAGTAGACTTCAGCTATGAGAGCAGAAGTGGGAGGGAGGCATGTCCATGATCCATTTGACAGGGGGTTTCATTCCTGTGAAATTATCCTTCCCCTTCTCCTTGTGTGGGATCTTTTCTCTTTGGGATCTGTACAAAAGAGTTGGGGAAATTCTGCCAGACTGATGGGAGCAGTGGGAAACCAGCCCCTGTCCTGTGAGTTTGGGAACCTTCCCGTGGGCAGGCCAGGAGACTGAAGGCTATTGCCCTCATCCTTATGGCTGCTGGAGTTGCCATGAGGAATTCCCATCACCTGGGAAACACCTGCCAGTTATCCTTTAGCCAGTGCAAGGGCTGGATATCTGCTCCTGTGCTGGGCTGGAGGGACAATCTGCGAGGGCAGGAAGGGAATTCAGCCTCGTTCCTTTTGGCCTGACTGTGTCCCCAGTGTCCTATTGCGTTTTACAGGAGTGCCATAGGATGCGGGGCGGCCCCGGCCGTGCAGCTGTGGGCGCCGTGGACGCGTGCCCAACAGGAAGCATCCTGAGACAATGGAATTCGCTGCACACGTATGTTCTCTGTTGGTGGCTGTGCTGGAAACGGTGACCTGAGCCAGGCAGTTTTGATGTCCCCTCGCTGCAGCCTCCACCCCCCTCCCCCCGCTTGGTGAGTGATTCATGCGGAAAGCTCCAAATCATTCCCCAGGGACAGAATTAATGAGGGCCCCCTCACCTTTCCTCTATATTCGTGCATTAGAGTCTGAGATCCACCGTGCTCTCGCTGCAGTTTGAAACGGAAAGGCAATCTCATCCCTGGAGTCCCAGGTAATTGCTTCATCTGCTTGTGTCTGCCTGTACCTCTGCCGGGCAAGGGGATGTGCACAGGCTCCTTTGAAGAGGGTTTTAATGGTATTTGTCTACTGCACACCAAAAAAATCAGGAGCTTCTCCCCTCCCCCTTCTCTACTTCGCTCACTCTGAAAGAAAACAGAAACAAAATAAAAGTTGCATTTACAGCACGGTGCCAGTGGTACAGTGATTCCATAGGGAAAACCTGATATATCCACCTATTGTCTGAGGCACTACCAAGAGCCCTTCGTCAACGAGCAAGTTACGAAAACAGGTATCCTTCCTCAGAGATTGATGCGATACTTGTGTCGGATGTTTCCTGCCATGCAGCACAGATTGTTTGTGCCGGTGCACGAATGAGAAATGCGGCTTTCCAGCGGGGGGAAAGGATTGTTGCAACACACCTTCATTGTCCTCCTCTGGAACAGCATATTCCATTCGTTTTCCACCCATCCATGCCTGCAAGTACATTCCCTATAATTGCTGCTCTGTCAGATGCGCTGTAATCCGTCCCCTCCTGCGTCAGCTGCATTGTTGTCACCCCCCTCCAGGGTCAGGAAAACTGTAATCCTGCTCCTACGTTACTTGGGAGCTGCGTCTCTGGCATTTCCAATTGCACTGGCCTGGAGTCAGGCAGAGCCGGGACACAGAACAAAACCACCACTTTATGGACCACGAATGTAACGAGTCCTCTGGCGTTTTGGGCGTGCCACGTGGGCTGTTTGGAACCAAGTGCATTTTGCACACTGGGAGGTTGGCATTCTGCAGTCACACGCCAGAGAAAGGTTCCCATTGGAGCCGGGTGCGAGGAGTTCAGCAGAGTTTTTTGCGTGATGTTGAATCATGCGTGATGCATTCTTACACACTGGTTCTGCACGTGGGCTGTGATGGAGGGGAAGACAATAAATAACGTTTCAGAGGGCAAAGGGTTAGCAAAATTCCTGATTTGTGTGTCCCAACTGATGAAATGACTCCAGTGAAGCACGAGTGGGGGAGGTGGGTGGGCTCACAGTTTGTGAGTGGGGCACCAAGACAATCTATTTTCAAACGTGCACATGTGTGTTATGCTCCAGTCCTGGGGCTGAGCAAGAACCTATGAACAATAACACATGGAAAATGTCTTATGTGCAATTCTTGGCACAAGCCAGCCCTGAGTTTCCAGGGAAGAAAAGTGCAGGGCATATGGCATCTAAATATATGCCATCATGGATGACAAGAAACATGGAAGAACTTTTTGGATGGGGTTGTTTGTTGACATCCTGGAAATATCTTTCACATGACAGATACTGACAAGACAACTCAAAACCAGATGGTTCTCCAGTGATGGTTTCACAAGAGCTTTAAGTTTGGGGTGAAGTAAGCAGTTTGTGGTACTGGAACAGATTGATTGTGACTCCTCAAATAGGAAACCAGACGTTCCTGCTTCAGCTAGAGCTATGTCCCTTGTTAGGCAGGTGATACAACCAGAGAGCACACGGCTTTGTCCTCACGCTCAGCAGGACATGCTGTCTTCAAGAAGTCTTCTTGTTGCACACTCTTGATAATTTTCGAGTTGGCTCAAATAGTTTCCTCTCTGTCAATACCCGTCCCCTCTTGCAAGATCAGTGACACAGATTCTCTTTCCCTGCTTAATTTACGCTTTTCAGTTGGGCAGATGGCACCCCAGCCTTGTTGGACGTACCAGGAGCAAACCCTTACAATTAAATCTGCCATTGCTCATCTTGGTGGTGAAGACAGACAGGTGCCTTGGTCTAAAGACATGCCTTTTTAGAAGGGGTTCTAATTATGTGAGGATGGGAAGATCATATTCTGTGGGTATTTATTTTAAAGAATAACACTTCTAGATGCATAAGAGGTAGAGAGTCAGATTAGGAAGAGATCTAGTTATGCAGAAATTCTCACTGCAAGCAAGGGTGAGAAAGTCAGGAACTGAACTAATCTGAAAATTTTGGTTAGATGCTTCCATAGGAGCTGAGATCCGTGACGTGAATTCCTCCAGTCAGCATGTTCCTACTTTGGTAAGTCACGTCACTCATGTCAGCAGCAGGGCATTTTGGGCTGAAAACCTCTAAATTCTGTCATTTGTAATGGAAGGAAGAAGACTGTGAAGAAGGAGAACAAGATGAGCATAGATCTACAGAGGGTTCCAGTGCAAAACCTCTTCTGGTGGATCTGTGTGAGGACACCCCATCCTGTAGCTGCAGATGGCACATCCCATGAGGGGGAATGATCTGGGATTGAGAGAACTGGTGGCAAAAAGCTGTATAGTCTGCAAGGCATCCAGATACATCTTTTTGCTTCACTGTGTGCCAATAAAAACTAACATGATGGCCAAACCTTTCCATAGACTCATTTGTTAATAAGAGATACTAGATAAGAAAGTCAATATATTTTCATGTTCCTTCCTTTGACAGCATGAAATTTTTCTGCTGGTTTGTAATATCAAAGGCAGTCTAACCTGGGATTTGAGGCTTTAGCCTGCTGGCGATATTGATAAATATTTTCTCTAGACAAAGAAGTTTTTCACCTTTGAAATCAAAGGGATAAGGCATAAAGGGATATGTACTTTCTCTGTTAGCAGTAGAAGTACTTTTGGGAAAAGTAGAATGCTTTTGGGAAAGTGGAATAATCTGCCTTACAGAACATGCACTGAATTGGGTAAATACAAACTTGCAATGTAGGTGGGACAAAGTACAGGAAGGAGCAACACTCATCACCACAAGTAGGATGGAGCTGTAGTGAAAACAACTATTACTGCATCTTCACAAGACAGAAAGGTATTCAGAAACTCCTCCTTTTTTTTTTCCTTTTTTTTCCTGTTTTTCATGAATAGGAGTCTTGTTAAATAACACCACAGCCACATGAGCATTCAGAGATAATGTACTCATGCAGCAACATTTATGAAAAGGAAATACTGGTTTGGGAATCAGAAAAAAATGCCAAGGCCAAACCTGATGGGAAATGAATAGCAAAGGCATTATCAGAGTGCAGTTCACTGGGTGATCCAGTGCCAGCCTCTGAAGCCATTCACTGAGGAATTTCCAGTGATAACAAACTCTCTCCGCATTCAGCTTCATCAGTACACAGAAAGACAACTTCTCTTGGTCACACTGTTAATGGCAAGCTGTTTTCCTGGCATTAGAAGAGGGCAGAGTGGAGTTTATGTGCACCGCTGTATCATCATATCCTGACACTGAGGGAGCAACATTCTTGCACTGCCCCAGCAAATATCACCAGGGAAACTTTGCAGAAGCATCACCAGCACAGGCTGCCGGCCTTTTACAGCCTCATCAGTGAATTGTTTTGCATAAAATCCATTAGTGAACACAATAAAAACACAGCGAGCCATAAACCAGTCGTCCTAATAAACCAAGATGAAAAATGCTGGGTGCTGTCCTGGAGGAATGGCAGCAACTTTTCCCCACTGGAGTAGCATGAGAGAGCTGGAGACTCGTGTTGGATGCACAGTGTGTCCTGTTTGACAGGACCTTCACAGCCAGAGCTGGTGCACTGGCCACGAGTTTAACTCTAGACACTGTCCCAGTGCAGTCCTAGTGTGAGGAGGATGCTGCACTGGTCAGCTCCTGTCTCTGTCCCGCTGCTGCAATTCTGCTCAAGGTGTCCTTGAGAGGACGTTTCACCACAGTCCCATCTGGCTCCAGCAGGGCATTCCTAACCATGACACGGATGCTTTCTTGGAACGGCAGACCTCCCCCAAAAAAGATAGAAAGAAGAGGGGGAAAAAAGCTTTAGAGGCAAGAAAATCATCAGTGACCCCTGCTGGACACAGACACAGGTATTCCTCCTGGGCTTCCTGCTCACTCAAGTGCCAGTGGAATGTGTGCCTGGCTGAAGCCCTTGGGAGAGGAATAGCAACTCTCAGACTAGAACAAACAAACAAACAACCCAAACAACCAAAAATAATAAAAGTGGCAGAAAGCTGAAAGTAAAAATTGTAGCATTTACCCTGTTCCTGTGTGTTTCAGAGCTCTATGGAACCTCGCATTTTCCCCTCCACCTCAATTGTTGCTGCCATTTGCCAGCAAGCCCAGTGTGCCCAGCAGCAGGGACCTGCTCCAGAGAAACCTTTTCCTGGCAGCCTTGACCCTTCCCTCACTGCCTGCTGTCTCTGTGGGCTCCACTAACTCCTGCCAAGGCCCAGCATGGGAAGCTCTGTGTACCTTGCCAGCTGCTTTTCCCAGAAAAACCCTTGCCCTTGTCTCCAGTATCTCCTCACAGCAGGAGTCTTTGCTTAGGCATGCAGGCTGCTGGAAGGGATCCTAAGCTTTCCTTCACATTTTTTCAAGCCAGGTCTGGATGTCCAGGCAGAAGCAAACCAACCAGCTGTTTGTCCCTTTCTCCATCCCTCCTGACCCTGAGGGCAGTCTAAGGGGAAGTGTTCCTTCCAGAGCTCCCAAAGGGCTCATCTTTGTCTCGCAGTGGCTCCCTGGCCGATGCAGTCGATTATCCTTGAAAGCCCTCGCAGCTGTCGAGTCTTTCATTCGCTCTGGAGCCAGAATAGCTGGTGTGCTCCAGGTCCAAAATAGTTTAGGACAACTGCATCCTGTCCACCTAAAAGTGCCCAGCAGGTTCTCGTGGATGGCCCCCAGCAGCTGCTCAGTGTTTCCATGTGCTGTGTAACAGCTGGATTTCCGAAGAGGAGCAGGGCTCCGGTAACATGGACAGTTGTCTCAATTGCCTTGGAAAGGAACAACACACTCTCTGTCCTGGCTTGACTCAAAATGCCCTCAGACAGTGCTAACCGTGTCAAAACCATAATTACCTCATCACCCTGCTTCTCCTGGAATCACTGAGAGCTGGTTTTTATAGGTGATAATAGCAGTGCAGCTGCTTCTGATGTCTCCATTCCTCGAATCCAAGGAAATCCCCTACCTGCTCTGGAATGCTATCTGCCGGGCACACAGGCAGTGTATTCTGCCTGTTCTGAGGCCACTGAGCTTCTGGCTACAGCATCACCCTGTGTTCAGAGGTAATGCAAGAAGGTGGACACCACCACCAGAGAACAGATTGTGGTGGTGTGATCTTTAGTTTCCAAAACTGCAGTGCCTTTCTGCGTAAGCAGCCCCACGCAGGCAGCTGAGCGCTGTATCCTCATTATTCACCCTACTGAAAAGATGAAGTGCCTGCAAAATCTGGCAGAGTGCGTGCACAGGATTTGGACAAGTTCTGCTAGGGCTCTGGGGACCCTCACAGAGTGGATGTGGTGAGCCTGGAGCGGGTTGCCTGCCTGCCCATCCACTGGGTTAGATGTCCTGCTCAGGGACCAGCATTGGGTTTTGACTTCAATTAATCCATGCACAAAAAGAAAACAAACAAACAACAAAGACTTTGCACCATGAGCACTTTTTACTTCTCTGACCACTGTGATCCAGCATTCTCCTCCCTTCTCTCCCAGCTCCTGGGGAAAAAGCTTTTATATCAAGCAGTCATGTCACCACAAAGATGTGTTTGCCAGGTCAGTAAACAGCATTGATACAGGAATCTGCAAACAGGCTGAATTTCTGCTTTAATGACTTTCTGCTTTAATGAGAGAGTTTGAACAAATACAGGTGAAGAACAGCATGAGCCCTCTGCTTCCACCTCAACCCCAACATCAAAGGCTCTGCTGGCTCAAGAGACTGACCCAGATGCCTTGGGGAGGGACATCCTTTTTTGCCTCTACTCCACAAAAGAGTAAGTCATGGAGGAGACTGATTCATGAATCAGGCTGCCCTGACACACAGCCTATGCAGAAGGAACAAGTGTCTCAGTCCCAGGTTGTGTGGAGGAGCCCAGTGCAGTGAATGAGTCCCAGATGGGCACTCTCAGGTTACCTGCACTGACAGGTGAAGAAGGGCACACAGACCTGGCAATCCATGCTGCTGCCTCACACTGTGGGTCTGTTCTGGACTGCTCCAGCTGCGTGTCTCCAACCCAGGTCTGCTTGAAATGGGCCTAACTCTGCACAGTGGAAAAACGAGTGAGCAAGCGCTCCATAAAATCAGTTTGTGGCTTTCTTTTTGTTTTGTGGTGGTTTCTTTGGTGTTTCTTTGTGGTTGTTATTGGGGTTTTTTTGTTCGTTTGGGCGTTTTGTTTTGTTTGGGTTTTGGTTGGTTTGTTTGTTTTGTGTTGTTTGTTTGGGTTATTTTTGTCTGTCAGGATGAGCACCACAAGGGCTCAGGTGCTCTCACTAGCTGAAAGCAGTGGGCAACTACCCAGTTTTCAGGCTCTGGCCCCTGGGATGTGATGCATATCCCGGAGAACATCCTCACTGACTCAGCAGAGCCAGCACTGACTGCTGCTTTCCCCTCCCCTGCACACGAGGCGTGTTTAATGTCTGCTTTTGTTAAACAGTGAAAATGAACGCTTCCCTGATAATTGCTCTCGGGAAGGAGTAACATTATAGTCAAGGCATCCTGCAGGAACACCATGAGTCAAAGGAGAGGTAATTCCAAGACAATCCTGCTGTTAGCTGGGGTCCAAGCTGTGAAGATCTTGCGCAGCTCTGAGCAGACAGAACCCAGTAGGGCTGTAATTTTGAATCTGTCGTCCTTTATTTTCCCTTTTTTGTATGAAGTTGTGCCTGGTCTGAACCGCAGGCCAGGCTTATTGCTTTGCCTGTGTTCTCAGGGGTAGAAGAACCCTTTGGATACACAGCTTGCATCGTTAGTCACAGACTTTGATCCTTCTGCTCCCATTTCCTCCATGGCAAGAGCCCAACCTCTTTCTTTCTGACACCACTCTGCAGGGCTCAGTCCTTTCACCACCACACTGAAGAGCATTGCAATGTTTTCAATAGCTCCTCAGGAACCCAGTGAACCCTGTTGCAGATGGAGATGCCCAAAATATTCCTGTATGAGTGTGTTAATAACATCCAAACTTCGATGGACAATACAATGCAGCACGGCTGGTGCAATACCCCTGGAGGACAGGCACATGAAATGGGCAGACCTCTGCACCGTCCAAGCTGCACTAATGGGTTGGACATGTCAGGTAGGTGGGCTGGGCACAAAGCCTCATGAATCTAAACTTTCTTCCAAATCAGAAACTTCCTGTGCCAGGGGTTGAGTCTCAGGCAAAAAGTGAAGCTTGTCTTGATTCTTTTCAAATACCAAGTTGACAGCTGGCATTTTCAGTAGCCAGAACTTCAAAAGCACAAGCCAAGGAGTTGGAGTCCTTTGGCAGGGGGACAGGGGGTTCATGGTGGAGGTGCACAGGGACAGAAAGAGGCAACAGAAATGGGTTGCAGGAGGGAAATTATGATTAGGTCGTAGAAAAAGTTCTCTCCCTGTGAGGGTGGTCACACACTGCACCAGGCTGACCAGAGATGCTGTGTAATCTGCAGCTTTAGAGACACTCAAGGCTCAGCTGGAGAAGTCCCTGAGCTGTTTGAACCATGCTGACCATGCTTTGAGCATGGGCTGGGACCAGATATCACCTGCCAGACACACTCAAGTCAATGGCCACAATGCTGTGGCCAATGCCAGCCAAGTCACAGTGACTCAGGAAGGCACCCTGAGGATGGAGATGGAGCTAAATTCTCCTCTGCTTTACAACTCTTAAATGAGACAGTGAAGAAATCCTCTCACTCATCTTGGGGACTGCAGGGAGCTT
>VYZR01065657.1:0-21571 GCA_013400675.1 Oxylabes madagascariensis
TTTTTTTTTTTTCCCCAGGAATTCTGGATCAAGGCTGCTCCCTAATCAGGGACCACCATTAGGTCACACCATTGCACGGAAGCAGGAGAGGGATGCAAATGTGCTGTAGCAACCACAGCATGTGACATGAGATTTTCCAAAATACAGGGATGGAATTATTGCAAAAATGCCCCACAACGGTCCCTGTCAGGAGATAGCTGTGGCATGAGGTAACTGCTGGGTGTGAGATGGGAGATAAAGAGGAGTGTGACACTGACAGTGTGATGAGCTTGCAATGGAATAACTAAAATTAGTTTCCATTCCTGCATCTGCCCAAGTCCTTATTCCCGTATGCCTTGGTTCATGGCTGCTCTGGATTTCCTGTCCATAAATGGGCTCTTCCCAGGGACTCTATTCCCATTTCAGATGTCACTGGAAAATTAAAGGATGGTATTTATTGAAAGGGTGTGGGGGGAGAAATGTGGCAGTTCATTACAGCCCGTGTGATCAAGAAAAAAAATCAGGGAGAAGAAGGAAAGGGACAAGGCTGGGCAGCCACAAGGAAAGAGAATTCCTTAAACTGAGAGAGGGCAGCTCCTCCTGACCCAGGGAATTCCTTAACCTGTGTGACACCAGCTCCTCCTGACCTGGAGCACCACTGACTTTGTGTGGGGAGCCCAGGGCTCGTCTCCCTCAGCCATACCCAGGCAAGCAAGGAGGATGGAGTCCCAAAAACCAGCAGGGCACACAAACGACCTGCACTGCCACTGGAAATTCCCTTTCCTCCCTCCTTCAATCCTGCTGAGGTGGCAGAAGCTCCAGGCCCCAGGAAGGGACTCCATCCAATTGCATTTGCTCCAGTACAACCTGGGCTGGTTTGAGAGCGAGTGGCCACGTGGGAGCACAGAGAAATGAGGAGAAGCTGGGAGTTCCATGCCAGTGCAAAGCCTGAGGAACTGAAACAGAAAGAAAAGAGCTGGAAAAATAGCTGGACATGGCCTTTCAGTCAGTATCCTGTCAGTCACGTGCAGCCAAGGCCCCACAAGCTCCCAGCTCCCGGTGTCCTCACTTCTCCAGCAGATATTTGGAGGAGCTGCCACTTCCGTGATTGGGCTTTGCACTCAGCTGGGGAATTTGTAGCACCCACCAAGTTCACTGCCCAGCCCTGCAGTTGTAGAGGGATTCCCAGGAAATTCTCAGATCCTTTCATGAGACAGTCACAGTCCAGCATTGAATCTTGATTTTTTCGCCCTTCTCATTCTCAAAATGAACAAACACAGGAAACAGAAATGTAGACATAATTCAAGGGGCAGGTAGTTACTTGCTTATATCATTTAGGGGATGAGAAGTGTCTCAAGATCTCTTGATTTGTCTCCCCTCCCTTGAGCTTGGTACATGCCTTGATAAATATGGATCCAGCCTCTAATAATATTAAAAATTTAATACCTTTTATGGTCACACAGTTTATTAATTCAGTCCTCAATTAATTCAAACCTAGTGAGACATGGTCAAAAAGAAATCAATTCCTATTTGATATCTTCACACAGAAAGTGAGAGCAGTGCTAATGAACAAAGAGGAGCTGCTGTTTAATCCCAGGGGTTTGGACTCTGCAGGCTTCTTATCACACTCCCTTCACAGAACAGTTTGACAGAAAAAGGTCAAGAGAAAGTTTTAATTTTACATTTTTGAAATTCTTTCTCTCGTTGCACAGTTATTTTGTGGTGCTTTGGTATTCATGTGGGTGTTAAACTTCAGGAAACTCTCTGAGCAGCTCCAGTGACACTGACAAAAACAAGGCTGCAGAAAAAAACCTTTCAGAAACCTCCCAGGCTTGTCCCCTTTCCTTGTCAGCCCCATGTCCAAGCAGGCTTTTTGAGGGGTACGATTCTTTTCCTTAATCAGAGCTCCATTTAAAAGCTCTCACAGCCCTAAATGGGCAAAATTCTTGGGAATAATCACTAAATTTTGTCCTTGAGTTTGAGAACTGAGGAGTCCTGATCTTCAACAATGGGGAAAAAAACAGACCCAGGTCAGCAAAAATTATTTTGTAGACAATTTTGATTAATAACATGAAATGCTTTAACTGACAACTTGAGTGCTAAGCAGAGATGGAATATTTTCTGGCAGTGTTAGCTGATATCTCAGCACTAGATATTAATGACTAAGTCAACAGCTTGTAATCACATCAGCAAAACATGAGGAAAAATTAGACAAGCCTGTCTAATATTTGCTCTGTTTATTTAATGTTAGGGCTGGAATCAGAAAGGGAAAGCAAATTGTACATAACAATAGAGACGATTGATTCATTAAAAAATCCTTTTTAAAGTTTAGCCTTTAAAATTCAAAGATGAAAATGTATTGCATTCTATTTTCTGTAACTCAGTGACTGGAATCATACTGGGTAAACAAAAATTGTCAGCAGCCTCTCTCTGCTTTGATTGCCATGCAGCTGAATATCAAATTTTGTCTTTTCCACCCTTTTGTTTAAGCGAAACTGGTTCAAACACCTCATTAATTTTGACTTCAATTGCAGCAAAAATTACAAATATGTTCTGTTCCCCTTGGCCTGGCTTCTGCAACTATGTTGTCTGGGATGCTCAGAGTAGCATTGGTCAGGGGTCTGGCCAGACCAGGGCAGCTGCTGAGTGCTCCTCACCTGGAAAATCTTACCTCTATCCAAGACAACAAACTGGAGCACTGAATCCTCTCCAAATTTTAGAGCACTTCAAAATGTCTTCTTTTTTTTTTTTTTTTTTTTCTTGACAGCTTTTAAAAAACAGTTCACAAGAGGCAAAGCAAATGAGGGTCTAGTGGCAACAGCTCCTGCAGATGTCTTTACAGGCAGGAAATTATTTCATGAATCCATGGCTTGGTTTGTGAGGAGCTGTTACAGCAGCCTGATTCAATGCCCCCATCAATTCTCACTCCAGTAACAGCAAATACAAACTGATCTTTTTAAGATGTTTTCTTCTCTTTCAGCACTGCTACAAAAGGATCCACTTTATCCTACATTTGCTTTTCTACCCAACAAAAAATGGCAACCTGAAGTCCTCATTGAGTATGTCTGAATCACCATCCTCTCTTGGCACACAGCCTCATAAAATTAAATAAAGTGGGAACTGCCAAATCACCTGTGTCTGGTTGCCTCTTGGTGAGCTGCAAAAAAGGGCAGAGGAAAGGACTCGCAGGAGTGTGAGAGACACTAAACCCAGCAGAGAATGTGGCCATGGGGCATGGTGGGACTGGCAGGACTTGTCTGGAAGGAGCACAGATGAGCTGCAGAGCTCCAGCCAGGCTTCCAGCCCCCTCTGCCCTTGCTCCCCTCTAAAGAAACCAAATGAAACAAGAGCCAAGAGCACAGAACCCCTCTGTGGGTCCTTCATACCCGAGGACAGAGCCTGGCAGAGTGGGACTGGGCAGGGCCAGGGGCAGAGGAGCTGCTCGGGTTTCTCTTGGTGGCACCAGGGTGGTGATAAGAGAGAGATAAGGAATGCTGGAGCTGCTCTCTTTACCTGTGTTCATGGTCAGTGTGGGACTGGCCTTTGTCACACTGAGCCTCCACCTGCTGCTGGGCCTCTTTTCTGAAAGGAAAAGTATTTCACTCATTCATGTTAGAGCTTGTGAGCCTTTTCTACTTGTGTTTCTGGAGCACTTGGAAATATTTAATTGATAAACCTCATGCAAAGGCAATGCCTCATTATATAATAGAATATATAAAAATAAATGCTTCGTATCCTAACTCGGTTTTTACTGTTGGTTGACAGAATTAAATCTGTTTTATTTTTGAGCTGTGGCTGGCTCACAGTCGGTGTTATTACCAGCCCAATGACAGCACATTTCACCAACCTGGGTCTCGACTGCCTTCCGAAAACCCCGACTCTCGAGGTTGCTGTAACCATTTGCCATCTAGTGGACAATGGAAATCTCACTCCGTGCTTGGCTCGTGTAGAAAGAAATAAGTACACCAGGATTGGGGCACATCCTTGGAAATCTGACCTGGCTTATTGGCCAAGACATTCACTTGTTTTAAATAAGTAATGGTGCAAGATCCAGCTCACCTCCTGACAATTAATAATCTGAATATTTAAAATCAGGCACCTTGATTGAAGCTGGAGGGAGGAATTTGTCCTCTTTTCCTCTTGCACATGGATCTTGCTGTGTTGTTCAGTGCTTGACCACAGCAATTTGTCGTGGTTACACACACTCCAGGGGCAATTTTTGGTCTTCTAAAATGGGTGATTTTTTTTTTCCTCTCCTGACTGTGCCTTGTTAGCACAAAAGGGTGGGAAGACCCAGCAAATGAAGAAACTTGTTCACATCTTTGACCTGCCCAGACCACATGATTTGTATTTAATTTAGCAGGCCTAATTCTTCAGTCTCGCTTAATTTTTCCCTGATAGTGGGAATTCTTCCTATAAGGGAAAAAATGTTAATAACTGACCCTTTTCATGACTTGATGCAAACTGGAAAACTTGTTTTGACCTGTCAGACAAGACACATGAAAATCTGCCATTCCTCCTAATTTAAGTAGTGTCTTTCATTTACAAGGTATTTCTCAACAGGGTGAGAGTTTCCACATTAATCTCTGGGTTTGAAAGGATCAGCAGTGGTGCAGTTGTCACACCCTGACCTTGGTAAACTGTCCTGTACACTGGGAAATCTGGGGAGGAAGGAGGTTCTCAGGAGATTGGGCTGAATGGTAAAAGCATCTTGGATTAATGTGCAGCACAGGTGACTGGAAAATTTGATGTTCTTGGCAGTGAGGAACCAGAGATTTCCTGCCCACAGGGATGAGGAAGGTTGAGCTGCAGAGAGGCGGAGATGTGAACAGAGCGGGCTAATCCTGCCTGCCCTGAATGCTTGACGTGTTTCAGCTGTCAGTGGCATCCAGCAATACCATGGCTTGGATTCCAGGAATGCCTTCAGACACGTTTCAGGCTTTTAGAAAAAAGTTAGGAGCAAACAATCAGCATTATCTTGATATTCCAGCCAGGAATAAATATGGTTTTAATTTACAGAAGGTGCCAGAGCACATACACACAGATTCTCATTCAGGCACACCCAAACACTCCCACTGAGCTCTCAAGTGTGTCCCTTCCAGCTCAGAATATTCTGTGATCTGTGATCTTCCACATGAAGTAAATTCCCTGCTTTTTGCAGAACAAGCCTGGCTGGGAAGTTAGATAAACTACCAGAATGTGTCTATTACTTTGGTGGAGAGGAGCTCTTCGAAGATCAGGTAACTTTCAAGACAATGAATCACATCCTGACAATTTCTCCCTCTCTAGACTCTTCGAGCCAATGTGCTTTTAGGATCTAAGCTCGTGCATTGGCTCCTTTTTCATATTAGTGACATCTCTGGGTTCCAGTGCCAGCTCTGGGTTCCAGTGCCAGCTGGGCAGCCTTGCCCCTCTCCTGCAGAATATTCCCAGGAGCTCTGTTGTTCTCCAGGTGTTAACCTTGTGCTCAGTGCCAATGGGCTCCACCTTATCCACCTGCACATTGACCTTGGGCAGTTATCAGGACGAGCTCTGGGCTTTGTGCACTGAGAACACAACTCCACCATTGTTCCTGAGATTGGCTGCTAGGCTGTGGGTGCCTCCCATGGAAATCAGTGGGAATTTTCCATCCATTCCATTGGAAAAATCTCATGGATCACAATGTTGAAAGATCCTCTACCGGCAAATGACCCACAAAGATACTGATACCCAATGAGCTCTAGGACAGCAGATGTTTCATATCACATAGAGCATCTCCAAGTTAACTGATCCAAAGTTTTAATATGTGAATATCTTCAGCTTTTGGCCCCTCATCTCAAGAAGGACATTGAGAGGCTGTGGCATATCTGGAGACAGGAATGGAGCTGGGGAAGGGGCTGGAGCCCCAGGAGCAGCTGAGGGAGCTGAGAAAGGGGCTCAGAGGGAGAAAAGGAGGCTCAGGGGGGACCTTCAGGCTCTGCACAACTCCCTGACAGGAGGGGACAGCCGGGAAGGGTTGGGCTCTGCTCCCAGAGAACAGGGACAGGAGGAGAGGGAACGGCCCCAGGCTGGACCAGGGGAGGGACAGGTTGGATATTGGGGAAAGTTCTTCACTGTGAGGCTTGTAAAGCTCTGGCACAGCTGCCCAGGGCAGTGCTGGAGTCCCCATCCCTGGAAGTGTTCAAAAAACATGTGGATGTGGCACCTGGGGACGTGGTTTAATGGTGACCATGGTGGTGATGGTGGGTTGAGGGTTGAACTTGATGACCTTAAAGGCCTTTTCCAACCTTAAAAATCCCATGATTCTGAGATTTCCTTCATATCATGAACATTCAGAGCAGAGCCTTTGCTGCAAGAGGGTGGATTTAGAGATTGATATTTGCAGACTACAGTTACTTAAGGCAACAGCTGGATCTGATCTTCAGGGACATTTTACCTATTGCTGATTTTTACCTCTTTGAGCTTTCCCTGTAGTCCAGTTTTAATATCAAGCACCTGCAAGATAAGAAAAATAGATTAATTATAATCCAAGACAGGTCCATAAAGCATATTATAAACTGTGGCCTAGTCAACAAAGAATGAAATGGCAGGAAATAGCAAGGGCAAATACAGTATCAATAAATAAAATATCAAACTTCTTTCTCCTGCCTAAGTCCTTTTCTCTGGTTTGTTCAGAGCTGGCTGTACATTCCTATTTGCCCTGTGATTAGTTATTTTAAATTGAGAATAAATTCCTTGTGCTCTGCAGCCTTTTCTGGCATGATTTTTGTGGTTGTTGGTGATACCAACAGGTCAAGGCTGAAGGGCTGTGAATTCAGAGCTGCAATTTGCCCATCCATGTGCTTTTGTGGCAACAGAGGGAAAACTTTTCCAGAGTTTTTCTCTGAAAAACTGGAGGAATCAGAGCATGGCCATATAGGTTTGTGTGGTTTATGGTTCTTCCCATGCTTCCTCCTCTCTTTTTTGGGTGCTGCACCCCAAGAGGTGCAGCAGCCCCACAACAGATTTGCCCCCGAGGTGCTGCGTCCAGAAGTTTCCCATGAGCTGGACACCTGGACGCTGGAGGGGCTGTGAGAGTAGATGGAGAGCTGAAGCTTTATTTACCAAACAACAAACACAGAGGTCAAAATGCAAACATAATATAGAAAAATATATTCCTCACAGGCTTGACTGATACCATGAGACTACAAACAAAAATTAAATCTAGAAACAATATTCATCCATTTGTGAGGAAGGCCAGGAACTCTACCTCCCTAACTCAAAATTAAATGACAGATAATGAAGCATTGAGGCTGGTTTCAGGGTCCACAGAACATACAACAACTATTCCTGGATTTAATTAACAAATTTTGACCGTCCAGAAACATTTTTTGGATTACCAATAACCTGCAGCCTGTTGTGAATACAATTAATCTAAAAGAGCATCTTCAACATGTGATGAAATGCTCTTTTATTAAATAGCAGATGGTTTGACCAGGAACCTGATTTGAAAATAACAAACTGCAGACCTGGGGCCATTTTGCTCCAAATTTTTCCCTCTGGCAGCCACTCAAGGCTCTAACAAACAGTAAACATTCAGTCTTCATCCCCAAAACACACACCCTGTCCAATCCCTGGAGGAAAAGGTGTGTGAGTTCAACCATTCCCTGGGATCTGCCCCAGAGCAGGCAGGTGGCCTCATCCTGTATTTCCATCAGCTCCTGACACAGAGGCCTCTCCAAGGCACGTGGGACACCCAGCAAGCGGTCACAGCTCTTTGTCCTTGCCATTGTGTGAAAGGAAAATTTTATTCTAAGGTAAAAATTTTTTAGGGATGGGACAGTGTCCTCTACCCAGACTTGGAAAATACCCAGAACAAAAATCTCTCTGACCCACTGCACTCATTCAAACTGCTGCAAATTTCCACTGGCCCTGCAGAATTCAAGCTGCTTTGCAAATGTGGGTAACATGGATCTGCTCCTTCCCTTTGTCTTCATTCACCTGTTTGCTCCCTCCCCCAGCCATCTTACATAAGGTGAGCCAACACCTGGATGTTGATACCAAAGTGAAGTTCTCCACTGGAAAAATCTATTCTGTTTCTGTTTCTTCTTTTTACAAAGCGCAAACCGATGCCTGGGCCATGCTGCAGCCCCAACACAGGAATGGACCAAAGGGAAATTTGTCCTTTCTGCAGGGCAACTCACAAGGCCCTGCCGTGTGCCCTGTCATTGTGTTCTGATTTGGGGTAGAAGAAACAGACAAAGTATTCTATTTATTTATTAAAGCACTATATTTATTTGTATGCCATAGGCTTGTTATGAATCAAAGCTTTGGATAGGTAGGTTGAGCCTTGTACCCGAGCTCTGTTCCAGCTGGAGAACAAGGTTACCATCACTAAAACATGCAAAAAGGCATTTCCTTGCAGCAAAAATGTCAAGATCCAGTTGCAATGAGTTCTTCACAGATTTTAAGGCCCAAAATGCTTGGAATCCCGGCATCGGCACAGCCATCAACATCCGTTGGTGCTAAAAAATCCCAGGAAAATGAAGATAGTATCAGTACCAGTATTTAATATATCTCAGTATCCATATCTCCTTACCAGATGAGATCCTTGTATCCAGCTAAGAAAAGTCTTAAATACACAAATTGCAATCCCTAATTATGGCCCTATTCAAGGCTTCTGTTTGTCTCAAAACTGCAAAACGTTTGTGGTGCAACTCAATGGGAAGAAATGTCAGCACAGCTCCAAGGTACCACGAGGATTTGGGTTCAAAGGGGAGGAAGGTGCCCTGGGGCAGAACCACAGTGCCCTGATCTGTGACTTACGTTCAGTTGCCACCAGCTGGTAGAGAGGCAGCCCTGTGCAGAGATTTTCAATGTGTTTCCCATAGAGAACCCAATCTTTAAGACGCCCCAGCCTGGAACTGCCAGCTTGGAACAGGGCCCACACATTATTTGGAGAGTATACATCCTTCATGGTCTGAGAAGAAAAAGTTAATCATCACCATAAATATAGCTTTGGCTTCACTCTACTGTGACACCCTTTGAGAAGGTTCCTAAACCTAAAATCATCTTCCTTTGATTCACAAAAAAAAATTAGATGAAGACACTTCATGCTTTAAAAAAATTATATTTTCAATCTATTCAGTAACAAAATTCACTAGATAGTCATTATGCCAACACAGCATGCCTGAGCCATATTGCTGCCATAATAGGTTATATTATTGGCAGCAAGTTTTGCTGTAAATGTGTTACTGGGCTGACACAAAATGGGCCAGAACTCCAGTTCACCTCCAGGCAATACTTCCAGTCTCCTTCTGAAACCTCAGCCTGAATAAGGAAGTCAAAATCTGGTCAAAGTAAATTGATCCCTACCTTCTGTTCTGAAAAAAAAAAAAAAGAAAAAGAAAAAAAAAAAAATCAAGCAATGTCAAGGTCAAAATATCAGCAGGACAATGAATAAAGGGAAAGTTTGCCTGGACTTATATTGTGATCACCTCAAAATAGCCAAATTACATCAGTTCCAAGAACAGGGGATTGTACAGCTTGAGACAGCTGTAAAACTGCAGGAGGGCCATGATAGTTCATTATCTTAAAAGAACGTTCTGCTTGATATTCTGTTCAAGATGTGTCTGGTCAGAACAGCTCCATCATTGCTAAGACAGCACAAGTGATTCCTGAGCTGCTTTAGGGGCAGAGTGGAGGGTCCCCCTCACATCACCCTGCTCCCATCCCTTCCATGCCAGCAGCGAGGGTTCCCCACAGTCACCTCTCTCTCAAAAGCCAGACGTCCAATCTCTCGCAGCTCTGGGATTAATTCCTTCTTTATTTTCATGATAAAGCAGGCATTTCGTGAAAATAACCTGGTTGCAATATACCCCTGTGATGGGAAGAATTGAGGTTAAATCATTAGAAATGGGTAATGCTGACATTAGTTGATGCTCTCTACACTTTGGAGCAATCTGGAAGGAACAGCAAGTGGCTGCAGAGTCTGCTGCTGTGGAATGAATGCATTTCCTTTGTCTCCTTTGGGGAATGGAGCCAGCCTGTCCTGGTGCCTGTCCCTGAGACTGGAAGCATAATTTCCGACAGACTTCTGCTGCCCATGAATGCTGGCAGCCCATCCTCACCTCCAGCCCCATTGAGGTCAGGGACCTTCTTCTCACTTCCAGGAACTGCTACCACAGGTAGCAGTTCTTTTAAACAGCCCTGTTGTACAGGTGAAGAAAGGAGATGGCAAAGGAAGAGGAAAGGTGCTGGGAATCCTCAAAGAAACAGTGTTCTAGGACAAGATGTGGTGAGAATACACTAAAATAATTTCTGATTTTAAAAGCTTCCTTAGGGGTTAATTTGAGGCAGATTCTTGGATTTACTCACATGTGTGTAGTCAAAAATGGTGTCAGAGGAGTACACGCCGGAGCGGACGTGGACATCAACGATGTGCTCCTCACTGTGGATGGTCATGGTCCCAGTGACATAGTTGCTCACAGGATCTCGCAGGGCAAAGGTCTTTGGTAAAAAGCACAAAATCATTGTTCATCACCTGGCTTCCATCTTTAGCAGGCACAACAACCCCCAATGCTTTCTGCTTCATGTAAATGCTAAATTCCTTAAGAACCCTGCAGCAGTCTGAGGAGGCTCTTGAGCTGGAGGCCAGTTATAAAACAGGCTCTCGTGCAGGCTGAAGAAAACCTGCATGGGACATCCCAGTCATTCTGGGCAGCAGGTACTGGCAGGAGACTGCTCCAGTCTCCAAATGTTTGATTGAGCTAAGGGGACCTCTGTCCCTCTTGTTGCTTTGCACCTGTACAGAGCCTTTGGCAAAAGCTCTTTTTCTCTACACTTGACAATAAGAAACTTGTTGGGTTAATTTCTTCTGTGGTTTTCTTCCTATTCTATTCCCCCTGCCCACGGATCCAACACATTTTAAATGCTCATGTGCAGGACAAGGTTCATCACTCTACTCACGTCCAATGCAGAAGTCTGAGCCCAAAAGACTCCCAGGAAAATGAAGACTGCAGCCTGTAAAAGGAATCAGAATTCTCACTCATCAGAAACACCAGACAGTGTCATAAAAAAACTCAGTCCATGAACTGAGGGAAGGAGCTGGAGAATCAGTTTGAAAAATTACCCACTTATCATGTATATTAGCTGAAAACAACTACAATTCCTCATGGTAAAGTTTTTGCTGTCAGGCTCTCCTTTGCCTGTAAAGCAGAATAACTTAACCATTACATTTCTACAGTTTTCTGAACTCCCTCCTTGATGCCATGTTACTTCTTGATTTACCTCTACAACTGCAATTATTAAATCTTAACTAAACCCCGCTTCTGAGCTGTAACCAATTCTGCATTCTTTGCTCAAATGAGGCTTCCACTGACTTTGCTAATCCAAGAAATGTTAGTTCTCCTTTTTCCACCCAAAGAAACAACACACAGATCATATTATTGAACCACTGTATTGTACCACTTACTTGAGCATCTTCTTCTCTATCCTTTTGTTTTAAAAGTGAGGATCTTACAGTATTAAAAGCTCAACAGAAATGGAGATACTCACAAATCTCTTCATTTTTCTTTCGGATGAGAGCAAGAGGCTGCAGAAGGTAAGAACACAAGGAAATCCCAGAGACCTTCAACTTTTATATCTTGCTGGAGGTGTGGGAAACACTTGACAGAACTTTCCTTCATGACTCGAGCAAGTCCATATCTACATGTCGTAAGCCTCCTATCTGAATTTTGGGTTGGCACAGATAACCTGACCCAGATATATTTAAAGCACTCAGTAAGTCTCAGTAAATCAATCACTCTGCAAATGACTATTATTCACTGGTTTAAACTTTAGTCTTGCTGGTTCTATTTTTTTAAACATTTAACAGGATATTATCCAGAATGAAATGACATTGGGAATAGCACTGCTATTTATTCACACAAACTGCATTTTGTCTTCTGAAACACAATCCCTAACAGCCTGATTGATAGTCTGCAGAGAAATGCGGGGAAGAAGCACCTGTGTCATGGTGGCCTTCATGTCAGCCAACAAACAGACCAATTCTTCAGCCATTTCTTTCATTGAAAATTTTGGATGGGGCCCTGAGCCACCTGACAGTGAGCGGCATCCCTGCCCACGGCAGGGGATTGGAACTGGTTGATCTTTAAGGCCCCTTCCAACCCAAACCACTGTGGGACTCCATGATTCCATTCTATGTTTAGGGACTCTTGAAAAGAAGTGCTGCTCATTTTTGATCAGTTACCACCATGAAAAGAGCACATGCACTGAAATGAGTGACAGAGTTGGGAACAAGAGCTGTGCTTCACAGGACAGCCTGGGGCACTTCTGGCCTCCTCAGCACACAAAGGGGTGACATGAAAATTCAGAGGCTCTGTGGTGCCCACAAGGTCGCAAACAAAAGGAGCAGGATGGGGATTTCCCCTTTGAAGCTGCCACTGCTTTCTGCATTTTGTGAAAATGCCAATGACCACGATGTTGCCACGAGAATGTTCTCTGGTGACTGAGGTGACTTAGGTGTCACTTAGGTGACTGAGAACATGCCTGGACACCTCCTCATCCGCTACTCTGCACCAGCCAGTGCTGGCACCTGGATGAATCACACCCTGCTTTCTACTAGAAGGTCATAATCAAAGCTGGTTCCCTCCTAATAAAACAAGAACTCAAAATAACAGCAAACACATTTCTGTAGTTTCTCTTATCGGAAAAAAAAAAAGAGAAGGAGATTGTACAGAAATATCTCTCAGCAAACAGGCCTCAATGGCAAAAGAAAAAAAGGAAATTGCATACGTTTGCTTTATGCCACCTAAGTCCACATGAGAAAAGGTTATCTCAAGTGTAACAATGCTGTGCTGCTAAGCAATATATCAGAAAACACATAAACAGATATCAAATTCTGCTAAACCCAGTTAGACTAATTAGGCTGATGTTGCATTCCTCTTGAAAGTTTGCTCTGTCCCTTCTTCTCAAAAGATTCTTTATTTTTAAGGTTACAGGTATGTCAGAAATACCCAGAGTAGATTTTGACAGCCAAGTAAGTATTTCACAGCAGGACTATAACAGGGTTCAGACACCACAAGTTAAAAAAAAATCTTAATTTAACCTTTCCTCAGTGATTATGCCTACATGTACTCATTATGTTTGAAGAACACTTGAGAAGCAGCAGCTTCTGCTTCCTTCAGCATCCATGTGCTTAGGCACAGGTAAGGGCAGAGCAGCAGGGGAGGTCAACAGTTGTTTACTGAAGGAGAATTACAACAATAGCCATGACCTCACCATCTTTGCCTTGCATTGCACTGACTGAACTCTGCTGATCCCATCAGAGAAGGACAAAAACTAAAGGTTAATTTCTAAAAAGCATTTGCTTAATTAATGCAATTGCAACTGGACACAGCCTGAGTTGGTTGTCTCAGGCAAAGTCTTTGATAAAATTCCACTTGTCAAGTCTTGTTTTTTGGAGACTTTTTGCCAACAGTTCATCACACACCTCCCAGGAGCACACCTGAAATCAGCAGGTATGTATGAATCCAAGTACCAAGCACCGGAGTCGTAGAGGCACTAGAAGTCCCTCTGAGAGGAAGTAGCTGAAGGAAGGAGCTGCCTAAGAAGGGCTGAAACCCCTCTGATTTCACTTTGGCCAGTTCTCAGGCAGAGTGAGGCTTAGCTTACGAAGCTGTGACTCAGAATCCCTCAGTGAACCTTGCTACCTGAAATTTATGGCCCCTTTCTCAAATCAGCCCTTAGTCCATAATCAGATGCTCCTCTCCTGAAGAGGCTCTGTGAAGATTCAGGGCCATGTCTGACAAGCAGAAAGCAGATCCTGAACGAGCGCAGAAAGGAAGGTCAGCAAAAGAACTCAGCAATTCCTATGATTTAGAACTGACCTCATGATCTCTAGGGACTCACTTAACATTTTTAACATAGCAAGATTACCACCCCCTTGGTTTGAATGGTGCTTTTGGTTAGAGGCACCACTTCAGGCTGACTCCTTTGCCACATTGGCACAGAGCATCACTATAAGTTTACTGGGAATCTGTGCTCTGCTTCTGATTATAATTTCTTTTTCCATTTAAAAGTGACTGTTAAATACATTGAGCTTACCATGACCAGTTTTCCCTCACTTCCCTGTATGCAATGAATTCAATCAGGCAGGTATCAAAGCCTCCTCTTATCAGAGCACTTCCCCAGGAAACTCGTCATGCTTCTGTGAACACAGGGCACCTGCCAATAAGGTAAACCCATTTTCAGATTTAACTTTGGGATATTATGTATAAAAAGTAAGAGTACACATCAATTAGCAGCAGAGCTGGCCTGGCCTACCATCCAAATGAAGTTCCCTGTAAGTATACCTATCACTTTCTCATAAAACTCCTAAAGCTGGGCAGCTTTTAAATGGTTTTGAGCCTTTCTTGGCACTGAGTGAACTCTTCATGGTTTCAGCAGGGCTCACAAAGTGAAAATGCCAAAGGGGTGGGGACTGCAGGGGTGAAATCTCCCTTTTGGCAGGGATGGAGCTCCACATTGCTGCTCAAGCATGAAAGAGAGAAGTAGATGAAGGGACGACACACACTCATGCGATATCCACAGGACAATTTTCTCTCCTTCATGACTCAGAGGCAAATCAACAGTCTCAGCAAGTCACATAAAGTTAGGGCTCAGCTGTTTGCTGAGAATGTGACATGTGAGAGACTCCAAGTGCAGGATGGTGACACTGAGGTATTTGCACCAGCCTGAAACTGGTGCAGGAAAAAATTCCAAGCATTACTTTTAAATACTCTGCGTCAGACTTTGACCTTTTTCATCAAAATCCTCCTTTGAAGGAGATAAAATCTGGGACTGATTCAATATTCACAGGATTATCTTCAAGAGAACAATTGTTCACAGTAGTTATCCCAAAAGAGTTTTTCATCATAACAATAGGAAATCTCTCCAAAAGGTATCAGCAGTAGTTCGGACAAACCCAAGCAACAGCAAGCTCATGAGTTGTTGAAACTCTGTGGCTTTATAAAAGAGTAAGAAATGTTTATGTCCCAATTTTCTGAACTGAAGGGCTTGTTCCTCCCTTTAGACTATTAGTCCTGTATTCAGAGGATGAGATCACTATGAAGATGCTCAGGTCCCTTTGCTGCTGTGTTCCAAGTACAGAGCTGGACTGTGCACCCACATTCCAGGTCTTCAAAACAGGTGCACATGGACATTTCTCAGATCTGCTCCATGTCTGAAATCAAAAGCTCGAGGTGAAAAGCTCACTTTTGCCAAGAAAATATTTCAGAGCACATTTTTCCAGTAAGTTACTGAATTGGGGCTGGGCAAGTTTTAGAAGCCACTCTGTTTCAATGACCTTCTTGCCTGCGCTAGGTGCATTGCTGGGGCTAAGAGCCATTTCTATGCATGTATTCTGTGAACTCATCAACAAATAATTCTCCTGCATAATTAAATCCTCTTCAGCTGGACCCCACTGCAGAAAGTGCTGAGCCTGTACACAAAGTAAACAGGAAGTCAGAATTATTTTAAGACAGCAAATAATTTGGTGCAAGATAAGCAGCATGATGTTAAAGTGTTTTGAATTTCAAATGTTCATTTCAGATTGTGATGGCTTCTCTTCTTGGAGTTTTCCTGGCTCCTACTTTTGCCAACCACGTAAGTATAGAGTTGCACACAACTACTCACTACTGCCACTGCCTTTAGCTCTTTCCTCTGAGGAATGTGTTTCTGGAAATGACGCTGCTTTTTAAAGTCTGATATTTAGAAAAAGAAAAGAAAATTGCATTTTAACTTTTCTATGATAAAAAAGAAATTATTTCCGTGCTTGATGCATCAAGGGAAAAAGACAGTTACCATACATGGAATCAGGAAAGTCTGTCCTGAGATGAGCATAAACACTGAAAATAACGGTGTGGAGAGAAATAAATATTAACATGATTGATCTGACCACAAAATACAGTAGAATACTGTGAGTAATCTGGTGCTAGCAAGATCCTGCTGGGGAAAGAACGATAAGGAATTATTTTGATTACTTAGAAAGTAAAGGCTTCCCATCTTAATTCTGAGCCAAGAAAGTTTCTCCCCTTTAATCTGATCTCCAAGAGCAGTAATTTCCCAAAACATGGCTACTGGAGCTAATGCTTTATTGAATGAAACACTGCTGGGAATCTGGGAAGCTAAATCCCTACCTCTTTTAATCTTTTCTAAAAATCAGAACATGGAGAACAATTCTAACAGTGAAAACTCAAACCACTCTGAGATCAGGGTCAGCACCAGCCCAAAGGATGGGTCTGTGGCCTGGAAAACCATCTGGGACTTCAAGACTGTAAGTAGCTGCCACCATGGCACAAGAAAAATGGCAAAAGAGACAAAAGTTTTCTAAAAAACACCAAAGCTTCAAGAAAATTTGGTCGTATTTAGAGGACATGCTTGAAAATGTGCTCCTTCAACCTTGGGACTGTTTCTGGTGCACTGTGTGCTGCCTTAGCTTTTCAGCAGCAAATTCCTTCACATGGCCTAAGCAGGAGAACACATCATACACGTGGAATTACTGGAAGAGGCAATTTACCTTTTACCAAAGTCTCTCATCAGCCTCCATGACACATTTACCTAAACAATATAATTGAAAGGAACAATATTTTTCTTTCCCTGTGACTATTTGCACTGTAGGAAACCTTTCTTTTAACCAGTGCCTCTCTCTAGCAATGCACTTCTCCTTCCTTGTATATTGTTTACAACAAAAGGGTTTTTTGTTTAATTTTAATAGGGGTACGTTGCAACCAAAGTGTTTTCAAAGAATACTTGCATCATTGCTACAACCAGCAAGAGGTTTTGGCTTGGCAGACACTTTTCTACACCACATCAAGGAGACAAGGTAGGATGGTGGTTGAAAGTGGGGCAAAAGCCGATTGATTGTCAGTGAAAAGCACTTGTTCCTACACACACAGGAGAAAAGACTCCAAGAACTGAAGAGAACCTTCTCAGCAGGGCTGAGTCACTCAAGAAGTTCTTTGAAAAGTTGCACTGCCTATGAATAACTCCAGTTACTGCTCAGCCTGGCCTTGGACACTTCCAGGGATGAGGCAGCCACAGCTTCTCCGGGCAACTTGTGCCAGGGCCTCCCCACCCTCATGGGGAAGAATTTGTTCCCAGAATCCCATCTAACTCTGCCCTCTGGCAGTGGGAAGCCATTTCTCCTTGTCCTTTCACTCCAGGCTCTTGTAAACAGACTTGTCCAATCTTTCCCGTCAGCTCCTTCAGATACTGGAAGATCACACAATGAGGTCACCCAAAGCTTCTCTTCTCCAGGATGAACAATCCCAATTATCTCAGCCTTGCCTCATAGCAGAGCTGCTCCATCCCTCTGATTATGCTGGTGTCTCCTCTGGACTCTCTCCAGCAGCTCCAGGTCCTTCCTGTGCTGGGCCCCAGGGCTGGGGGCAGCTCTGCAGGAGGGGTCTCACATGAGCAGAGAGGCAGAATCCCCCTGGTGCTGCTGCCCATGCTGGAGGTCAGTCCAGCACATGGAGGGTTTCTGGGCTGTCAGAGCACATTGATGGGTCATGTCCAGCTTGTTGCCCACCAGGCCCCAGGTCCTTCTCGGCAGGGCTGCTCTCAATATGTTCATTGCCAATTCTGAACTCCAGTGCTGGTTTTCTTAAATGCTGCTTTCTGGCTTTGTCTCTTTGATGCTCAGAGACCTGGGCCTTACCAACTGCAACCCAGAGAGAATCGCTTCATTATCTCCAGGAACAGACTCCAAAGTTTGAGCCCATTTGGAAAACGCATCCAAGCCCTGTGCAGAGGGATTCCCTCCTACCTCGCTTACCCAGCTCCTGGTGAGTCTGCTACTGACAGCCTTTGTGCTCCAAAATTAGGACAGGTTAACAGGATTACAAAAAAAGAGATTCAAGCAGACATAAGCATGTCACTCACTAAAATCCTGTGGTTTTCTATGACTTTTTATACATCCATGTATACATACCTAAGGAAATGCAGCAGGTCTGTCACTATCCTGCATACAACGACCTGGAGCCCAGCTATTCTGCGGAAGGTTCTGGGCTCTAGCTCTTGACATCAGCCTGGAATTTTTAGGCAACTAGTTGGAAGCATTTCAGCTACATTTTTATTTTCATATTTTCACAGTCCAAATCTAATTGGTTTTTCTTTTTCTTTCAGGATCAAACTTTTTAAGAGGATCAAACACCTCATCAGGATCAAACTTCTTAGAACGAGATATTTAATGATTGACATTTAAGATTAATGAACTGCCTGTTTATTACTGTGGTTACTCCTGACAAAGTTTGCAGAAGAAAATTCATAGAACTCTGTACACATAAGTATAATTTTTCTCCTTGTTAATCATCTCTTGATCATATTTTCAATCATTTATCTTTCTTCTGCTCTGTGTGGAAGCTGTTGAGTCTCAGTAAAATTTATCATCAACCTACACTGATCTATGCTGTGTTTTTACAAACCCTTTGAAAAATCAGAAGCAATTCCAGACAAGTTGCAAAACTAATGTTCTTGCAAAATCCCAATTTTGGCATTTAAACCTCTTCCAGTACAACTTCCCAGAGAGAGTTCACATGCTGCCTTGAGCAATTATTCATCAATACTAGAAGAAAATGGTGCTGTACCTACTACATTACCCATATTTAAAAAGACATGAGATCAGTGTAACTGATTTTTATTTTGACTTCTAATTAACATAGTAAAACGTAGTAATGTAATGTAATGTGAAATGTTTTGTTTTAAAAATAAATATTGCCATGCAATATGACCAACTGCAAATAGACAGATGCACTATTGCCCTGACCAGCCAGGAAATTGAATTGCAGATAACAGAATTAAGAAGTGTATCAGATGAAGTCTGGGGTTGAAAACAGGTGTTAGGCCAAAAACAAAGCAAAAAAAGCCTGAGCCTACTTCTTCATCAAAAACTTCAGCAACTTTGTCTGGAAAACACCACATCTTCACCTTCCCTCCTCATTCAGGGGCCCTTTCCTTGCTCTTTGAAAGGAGTTACTCTAAGACACTTTACCCACTCCGGAACACCCCAGAATTACTCTAAGGAAAGGACGCAGCAGCCTGTTCTCTTCAGGAAAAGCCTTTTGGGGACTCTAAGGGCCAAAGCAAAACTGCACCCAAGAATTTTTTAAGCCCTCCAAAGAAAAGCAACTGTAGGGGTGCAGCATTTAAACACCAGTTCCTGTCTGACTTGCCTGGGGTTTCTGGAGAAACTCTCCTCTCCTTTTCCGACTTGACAGTGCATTTTCCATCCAGACATCCCACAGGCACAGCCCTCCTCCCTGATCCTGTTGGGAGGCACTGGGAATGTCTCCCTGGGGGCCGTGAGCCCTGTCACAGATGATGATTCCATACGCCCCCAGGCAGCCGGGATGTGACCTGAGCAGAGTCTGCGGTGCCGATCTCGCAGCCCCGCGGTCACCGCGCAGCACCAAGAGCCCGGCAGCCTCGCCGGCAAACCGGGGTAGCCGCTGCCCGCTCCAGCCAGAACCTGCCTGGTCTCCAGGCAGGGAATAGCAGGGCACAGCTGCCCCTGGCAAGGGACAATGCCTGCTGCAATACCGTCCCGCTTAAAGCCAGAGCTCCAACAGGAGAGCAAAACACCGTCAGCAAGGTCCAGCTGCTCACAAAACTGCTTTAACTTCATGAACTTGAGAGGAAAAGTCTGTCAACAATTGTAAATCAATAAAGCTGGGAAGGTGCAAATGTCTCAGGGTTGCTTTGCCAAGTCCACGGAGGCACAGATGCCTCAGCCCTCACCGCTGTATTTTAGTGGGTGCTATGGTGACCCAATAACATACAGTATATTTTGGAAGATAAAAAGGCTTTCACATATTTTGTCTAATGCAAAGCTTTTTATGTTCTTGTTTAAGCCTAGGATATCTCCGGTCTTAAGTTTGATGTGAATTTTCATAAGTAAATAGTACATGTCGTGAAAATACTAAAAACAAATTTAATTTTTCTCTGCAAATGGATTCCTATTTGATAACTATCAGACTTCAGCAGGTCAAAATGTTCAGAAAAAAAATCCCCATGTTTATCAAGTAGTTATACCAGGAAATAATTTTCAGGGACAAGTGACAGGGAAACAAATTACAAAACTATTTTATTGCAACACTCAGCACTTCCACATCGATTTCTGAAAACATATAAAAGGTGGAGGGTTCACACTGCTCTTTCTACCTGCAAGAGCATCTGCTCTGCAGTCAGGATGAATCTCCCTGTAAGTATGCATGCTTTTCTTCCTTTTAAACTGAAACTTTGATTCAAACCCATTCCTTTATCCCTCAGAAGGGCTTCTGCCTCTCTGGAGCACTAAGGCTTTCTCTGGGGACATTTTGCTCCTCCAGAATGAGCAACTCAGCCCCTGTTCCCCAGAGGAGCTGAGGAGGTAAGGATTTTTTCACGGCTTGGCTGTACATTATTCAGAAAACAGGAAGCCTAGTCCATGTCCATTATTGTCATTGCTTTTGCACAACAGGAGCACTGCACTAGTGGATCAAGCCCTTCCCTATAATGCCAGAGCAGAAGCAATGGAATAGCTTTCTCCTCACGCTTGTAAAATACCTGCGTGTGCCTGCACAGGTCTGAGAAACAACGTGAGATTCAGCTCTTGAAAGAGCAAGTGTGAAATGTGTCTACTTTGCAGCCCCCTGGGGTAAAGCAAGGGTGACTGCCTTTTGGGGCACTGATGCAATCCCAGGATGAAAGCAAAAAAGCATCCAAGGAGGACGCTTAAACATCAGATTAGGAAAAGAGAAGGAGGATTCTCATGACCAGATTTGTCAGCCAGAGCTGCAGTTACACTTTTGTATTTGATTTTCATTTCAGATTTTGACTGCAGTCCTTCTTGGACTCATCTTGACTCCAGCCCTTGCTGATTACGTGAGTACAAGTGAACAATTTCCACATGCATGGCTACTCTGCTTCTATTCCCTGCTTCATGAAATCTCCTTGATTCTTTCTCCACCACTTCGAAGGAAAATAATTGAAGTCTTCTCAAACAGATGAAACTCTAAATGCACCAGATGACAGGTGTCAGATGCAGCAATGATTCATGGAATCCTTGAAAAGAATTCTTACGGGTACTGCCCAGTGCCAATGCTTTGATTCTGAATCTATTTGAAAATACTGAGGGAACTGCTGGCTCTTAAGGGGGAGAAAAGGACTTCTTCTATTGAAGCAAGGTTTTTTAAAAGCATTGGAGACAACACGGACTAATATTACCATCTAAAAGTGCTCCATTTGGTTTTCCAGTCCCAGCAGACAAATCAAAACCAACAAATCATCTTTGGTGGAGAATCCCATATCACTATCACCGGTATCTCACAAGGCGTGAAGATCAATAGTCAAACAAGGGTGGCAATCATTGAGCAAAAGACCAATAATTTATCATGGACAACCATCTGGAACTACAACACGGTGAGTGACAGAAAGGCGGGTTGCTGAAAAAGTGGTGCAGAGATGGGTCTTGTTACTGTATTCTGATCATTTGAAGTAAATGATGTGGGGGAGAAACACTTGGCATGTTACTTTTTCCATCGCGACGTTGACCCAACCTTAACAGTTGGAAAAGCTGAATTGTGAGTGCCGAATCCTTTTATTTCACAGGGCG
>VYZR01065717.1:1585-15777 GCA_013400675.1 Oxylabes madagascariensis
CCAGCTGGAGTACTGGACTGAATCAGAAAAAAAGTATGTGATAGACCTTATAAAGCCTTAAAAATAGTGTCAGCATGTGCCACAGAAATCATAATCATTCAGTGTCTGTCTCAGGTAATTCCATGCCTGCTGAATGCTGCAACTCCCATGCAGCTGATACATTAAAATGTCACTGCTGCCTCTTTAAGGGCAGACACGCGTCCAGCCACGCTCCTGCAGGACACAAGGCTCTATACAAACAGGCTCCTCTGGCCAACACAGGACTTCCTCTGGCAGTTCTGGTGGGCAGAACTTGAAAGGACTGCCAAATCCAATGACCAGCAAATCCTGAGCTGGCTAAAAACAACACGCAAAAACTGCAGTCCAGACAAACAAGATGAAAAAGCCACATTAAAAAAAGTGGGATTTTATGCAAGTATAGATGCCTCAAAGTGCTAACAAAGAGAAGAGGGGAAAGAGCATTGTAAAGGTTTTCTAACAACAGGCAAACTCCACTTCTTAAAGATATGGCAATGCCATGTTCATCATGAAGGCAATTAAGACATCAATGTCATTTTAATGTATCAGCTGCATGGGAGTTGCAGCATTCAGCAGGCATGGAATTACCTGAGACAGACACTGAATGATTATGATTTCTGTGGCACATGCTGACACTATTTTTAAGGCTTTATAAGGTCTATCACATACTTTTTTTCTGATTCAGTCCAGTACTCCAGCTGGGCTCTTGGGCATGGCTGTGCATAAAGGGAGTAACAGCAGCCTGCTAAACCACCCTGGTGAGCCAGTGGAGCTACCACAAGCTGTGGGCAAGCTTTGGAAATTACCCAGGATCAAAGATGCGTGCGATGAGGAACTCCTGCTTTCCAAGCGAGAAATACAGGGTGTTCCTGTAGTACATTTGCCACAGCATCACTCACAGCTTGACTCTGAGACCTCACTCACAGTGCTCCTCAGAGCACTGGTGGAAGCAGTAATTCATCTGGACTTCCCACTCTCGATCTTCTTATGTGGCACCCTTCCCTCACAAAACACCATGCAAAATGATTACAATAAAAAGCAGTAGTCAACCTCAAATTTGACAGAGAGGCTTGCAGATGGCCAAACTCATTTTCCATTGTTATTCNCTCCTGCTTTCCAAGCGAGAAATACAGGGTGTTCCTGGAGTACATTTGCCACAGCATCACTCACAGCTTGACTCTGAGACCTCACTCACAGTGCTCCTCAGAGCACTGGTGGAAGCAGTAATTCATCTGGACTCTCGATCTTCTTATGTGGCACCCTTCCCTCACAAAACACCATGCAAAATGATTACAATAAAAAGCAGTAGTCAACCTCAAATTTGACAGAGAGGCTTGCAGATGGCCAAACTCATTTTCCATTGTTATTCTGTATGCCCAGGATAACTGATCATGTTGCCTCTGCACAATTTCATGAACCACACATCAAAGAACAAGAAGTAATGGATGAAGCGATCAAGTTGACCTTGATGAGCTCAGCATAACAGGAGAGCTGGCCAGCTGAAGAGGCTGAAGGTTCAAACCCCCTGAACATACTTGCAGAGAAATGTGCAGGTCTGCTGCTATAGTTAGAGATCCACTACTACTGCCAAATTAAAGTGGTCAGAAATTGAAGAGGCAAGAAAAAGAAAATACCCTTGCTAAGTTTAGATTTGGTCTGTACCTTGGCAGAGGCACAGTGCTTTGTTTTATCTCTCAAAGCTGCTGCTTCTTCTAATGCAGCAACTATTTTTCTTCAAAGCAAAGGCCTTTGACCTACCAGAAGTACTAAATATACCCACGTGCAGCACTATATACCTATTCAAACAAATGAACAGGTAACAAAATCCTCACGAACTCCAGCTGTCAAGTAACAAACCTTGAATTTCCTTCCTGCCTGCTGTCAGCACATGACCTCCAGGCCCACTCTGACCATGGCTCTGGTGCTGCAGGTCAGCATGTTTTAAATATGCCCAGAAAGTGGTCCCTTTATCTAAGCTGAATCTGAAGGCTGTTGCTGGATCTCTGGATGCCTGAGCATGAAAAAAAACATTTTTCCCTAACATAGCCTTGGGTAAGGCTGTTGTAGTATTAAACTTCTGAAAGCAGTTAAAACAAACACACTGGGAAATCCAGTAAATATGTAGCATAATAGGCAAAATGAACTAGGTTTTCACCACCTTCATCACCCAGATCTTCAAAGTCATAAAAACCAAAAACACTGTGACACGGAAAAATTATCCTGAATTCAGAATATCAGCCTATTATAATTAGCCTATTCCAGGAGCTAACAGCCATTTTAATATCATGTTTACTCTCAAAGAATTTTTTTAAAGTTGTTATTTTTTTGCAAAGTAGTTATTTTTTTGCTACTTTTTGCCAAGTAGCACTGATTAAACAGTGGGGAAGAAGGTCTGTTGAATTATTACAGCCTCAGTGGCATTACTCAAAATTATAAAAATAAAGACAAGTCCTTAGTTTTCCTGCCTTCATTTCATGTAACACATGTTAAACATCTGTATCAGGCATAACATCTTAAAGTTTTTGAGGATGAGGATGTCAATGAAAACAATAGTGAATCCGCTGCCAGGAACTCTGATTCCATGTATTCATATGTATTCATTCCTAAGTATTCACATGAGATTAATTTTATATGCCCCTCCTCTCTCCCTTTAACTATTTCAATTGTGACTGTGTGCTCAAAGCAGCTCAGGGAAATTCAACCAAGAGGCATAAGAAAAGAATCCTCCATTAATTTAGGACTTGATAACTTATCTAAAGAGTGACTTCCATCTTAAAATAATTTTTATACTCTTCTATACACATTTTTCTGGTGAGAATTTCTAGAGTTTCCAAGTGACTCAGCAAGGAATAACTCTTCCTCAGAAAAAACAGCTCCATGAGGAAGCAACTATCTCCTTTCTAAAAAGTGAGAAACTGAAGCAGTGAAGATACCCAAGGCCAAAGAGAAAGTTATTGTAAGAGTTCAGTAGTTCCTGGCATTCAGCTGAGACCCAGATCAGTACAGAAATGCACACACGCACTCACTTCCCCAGGAATATTTGATCAAATAAAACAAACAAAAAAGGCTTGCATTTTTCTTGCCAAGTTCAATATAAACACTTGAGGCTATTACATGCACCCGTATTCTATTTCCTATGATAAAGCATGGCCAAATATGAATTGTGATAAAAGACATTTCTAAGAAATACTTGAAAAAGATTGGAACTTCGGGGGTTCTTACTTGAAGAAAGAAGACATTCCCAGTCTCAACATACAAGATTTCACCCCCGGGGATTAATGAAGTAAAATACAAACAAATTCTTTGAAGATTATAAATGTGATAACAGAATTTCATGAGATGATCTTATATTTACCAGATTTCTGCCTTAACACAGGAGCGGTAAACTACTGATTCAGTTTCACAAAGGCTGTTCAGAATACATAATCCTATACATTTCCAGTCTGTCTTCTGTCTTCTTTTTTCCAGTTTATAGGGAAGGAAAAGCACCTAAATCTTACGAACCCTTACTACAAAGCCTGCCTGGGCTACAGGAGGAACACACATCCCTGCCATGCCCTCCCCCTCATCAGCCACCCCTCCCACATTTAAATTTGCGAACGCTTGTTGTCTGTATATTCTACACAAGTGTCAAAGTGAGTTAAACTAATGCATACACATATGTTGCATATTTATGAGAACCATGATAACTGCACAAGTATGTTTAATGCATGAGCCCTCCAAGGAATTTGCTTGGGGAAGTTTACACTTCTCCCAGCAAGCAAGGAATGTGTAATTTAGCAGCATTCTAGCACAGTGCAGGTTAAAAACAAAACAACCCGACCTCCTCCCCCAAAGCAAGCCTTCACTTAAAGATTTTCAGATCTTGCATTCCATATTATCAGAACTTCACCCAACCTCTGAACAAACACATGATTCATTTTAAACATGCTTTCAATGTTGCTAAATCTAAGTAATGTGCTGTCAAACGAAATCACTGGTTTTATTTTGGAGTCTACTGGAAATACTACATGACAAACAGATCTCTACTTTTGCTATCAGCATTTGCAGGCAACAGGAAATACCTCAGCTGGTAAATCAAGCTCATGTAACTTAAGGTGATGGGTACATTCTACTTTTAGACAAAGGGCCACTTGGAGTTGATTTCTACAATAATGGAAAAGATGACATTTGCTCTGCTTTGTTCTCTGAGTCTGATCCTATAACTAAAATCTGATCTTTCCAAGTTGTTTACACTCCTTTGCTCAACACTGCTGCCAGCAAACCTTGCTCCAGCTTCCTGTGCATTTTTAGTACAGCTATCTCCAAGGGCTGCGACTGGAAATTGCTCAGGAAATGGGAAAAGGAGGCTAAGAGCTCCAAATGCTGAAATCTATTCAGTGCCTTACGCTTCAGTATACCCCCGAAGCACAGACAAGACAGCTTAGGGCAAACTGCTCTCTTAACATAAACACGTTAGACGAGGCACAAGCAGCCACTTTCTGCTAGACAGCAAGTATTTTTACTCAAAGCCAAGTATTTAATTCTATCATTGTGTCACACCGATCAGGCAGTAGGGCCACAGCCTGCATCCTCGTGCACGCGTGACTCGCTCACGTTGTGCGCACACACAACTGCACAAAGCGCCGCGTTACGCGAGCAGCGCCAGCGGCACCGAGGGAAATTCGGGCTTATGCAAATGTGCACTCTGCACTTGAGTCATGCTGCTCTCTAGGGAGGTACAAGCTCCAGCTGCAGCCCATTTCATCCCAGCCCTGGGCACCCTTTAGTAACCAAGAAGTTCCAAGTTCCCCCAGTATGATGTCCCCACAGCACAGGCACTCTTCTGGCCTGCTTTCAATAAAACTTGTGATTACCTTGTGAGATCTACTCATACTAAATTTGCCTATGGCTTAGCAATGGATTTAAAGTTTCCTGGGAGATAAAAGAAGCACTGAAAAATCTATAGCAGAATCACATACAGCTATTTAGTTCTCATCCGAAACTATGCTCAAAAAACCCAAACCAACCAACGAACAACCCCAACCAATCCCTCTCCCCCCAAGCAAACAACCCACAAAACTCAGAGATAAACCAAAAAGCCCTACAATTTGGTCTTCATGTCCAAAGAACTGATCGTACCTATGCTTTCTTCAATCATTCAGAGTGAATGACTTATCAGAATTTATCAGACTGATAACCCAGTGCCTGGTATACTAAGAAAGGTTTAAAAAACACCAAATCAAAACAAAATCCCAAAGCAAACCCCCAGACCACTACCACTCCCTCCAAATATAAAAATATCTGTTCCTTGTTCACAGTCCCACCAAAAAAGTATAATTTTTCTATTCATCTGATGACAGTAGAAGATCTGACAATTTTGATCAATGGAAACCAGCATCTACTGAAAAAACTGCAAATAATATTTCCCATCATAAACTAGACATTTAAGACCATATATATATTGAAAATGAACACAACAGCTGAAGTTTCATGGATGCATACAACACACATTGAGCTGAAGTCGCCACAAACCCAACAAGGCTGATACTGGAGTTAGTGGAAAGACTGATTCTAGCCAAGAGAATCTGCCTTTGTTTTAATCACTCTGAAAGACTCCATGTGCAAGTTCTTTCAGCACAGATTTAGACCCTCTCTTCCTAAGCTTCTCCCTGTTAGATCATCATCTTTGTTCTTTCATTACAAACTTTCTAAATGTGTACACACATGTTCCTCGCACAGGACACAGTATTGAAGATTTGTGTGTGTAATACTGTAAGAACATGAACTAAAAGGCTCAGCTGTCATGGCACGCAATGTTTTCTTTGTACTTTGGCACTCTGTTTTGATGTGTTTTGAGAGTAAACAACAATACGGCACAACTTTACATCAAAAATTTTATTCTGCTGTTGCTTTCAGAATAGCTGAAGTTTTTGCCAGTCCCGCCGAGTGCAGCGCACATAAATAAGTAATTGGACTACCACAGTCAGCAACACTTGCTTTCTGTACAGCAATCCCCCCTCAGTGAAGCATTAAGGCTGTATTATATTGGTAAAAGAATCTGAACTTCAGTATTTGTTTATAGTGGTCATGGCAGGGATCCAAAGGTATTCATGTTAATTTACAACACATTTAGGTAAATGATCTGCTTTTGAAGACAGCCAATTCTGCAAAGGCCTGTTGGAGATCTAAATCTGTTTCTTATTTCCTTTGCCCACCCCCTACCTTTTTTAAGTACACTTTGTGGTTGTGAAAGATAATGAAGATGGTGGCTAGGTATGGAAGCAGTTTATTCATATGACATGCAAAGCGTAGGTGGACAGTCTCCAAGCAAATTGTACATGGTTCTTTGTGGTACTTTGGTGACAATTCAGAAATGACTTTATGCAGCAAATCAACGTATAATAATCCCATTTGCAGACGTACTTATCACCAGGGATCTGGAGAACAAATAATTTCCCCTTTACCTCTCTTTCATGATGGCCAAGACCCTCCTTGGGGTTTCTGAGATTGAGGACGTGCACCTCTTGGGGCAGGCTCGTCGTGCCCCGGCTTGCACAGCCAGATAAGACTGTAAAGCTTTCCAATAAGGCATGGACTGGGTGCGAATTGTTAACAGGCGATAAGACACATTCCCTCTGAGGCACAGGACCTGCAGAGAAAGACACAGACACACATCACTGGGAGAAAACAAAGCAATACATCATTTATACTTGTCAAATAACGATCATCCTTTTGTTCAGAAAATCCACAGGAACACAAGAAGAATCTTTGTGTTCATTCTCCACAAAATTAAGACTTTTATTCCCATTGCCCTTCTCAGTTGTCCTGAATATGCTAACTCATTGGTTTGTTTCTCTCTGAAAGCCTAAATTTTCAAGTATGAATTTCAAAACTGAAGGTATTCTTTTCTTTACCAGGGAGGAAAACAAAGAGAGAAAAAAAAAGTCAAGGAAAACCCCATTAAAAAAAGAAACAACAAAACCAAACAAAACATCCAAAAAAACCTCAACCAAAACCAGCCAACAACCCCAACCCCCCCCACAAAAACAACACCAAAAAAAAAAAAAAAACAAAAAACCAAAAACACCAAAAAACACAAACCAAACCCAAGAAAAACCAAACAGACAAAAACAAAACAAAACCAAAACAAACAAACAAGCACCACACACCACCAGTGATAACGGTCAGGGGAATTGGTTCATCTTAGATGTTTATGTCAAACACTGTTATCTGCAAATACTGTAAGCACAATCACATATAACAATGAAAAGTTAATATCTACCAGAAAGGTAATTATGTCAGGAAGTATCTGGGCGAGTTGGATTTGTTGCTTTTGAAGCAGTGCTGATTTATAGCGAACATCATTCAAATACATTGTACAAAACAGCAGGCATCTGTCACATGATAAAATGAAATGTTTGTTTACTGAGTCTATTTTGTGTCTGACAGCAATTATCTGCACTGATAACAGTTATCTAGTCCAAAACAGAGTGTACGCCCTTTCAAATAATCACCACAGCATGATGTAGTGCCATACTCTTATATAGTATGTGAGACTGTGTGATGTGATAGAGCAAGATAGCACAAAAGCTGAAGCATACAGAGCAGTTTACATTTAAACTATATCCCAGGAAACTAAATCAAGACAAATATTTATGAAAAGCAGCCCTGCTTTTCCAAAATGGCTCAAGCCCACCCCTGACAGTAACAGATATATGCGTGTTTTTGATGCAGAAGGTCACAGAGGAACGTAATTGATTTAACCCCTAATTTGCACTGAAGTCACTCCAATGAGAATTAGATGCACATGAACCGGTCAGTTCAGAGACTTCCAGGCATAAAAGAGAAATACAAGGCAGAAGCGTAGTTTTTTTCCAGATCATGCATAGCTGCAATTGAAGTAAAATGCTTCCTTTGAAAGAAGTTCAAAATAAAGAAAATCCTCAACTGATTAAATGGAAGAGCTCTACCTGGTTTTGTCAAGTCTAAAGCCAGCTATTGTAGCACTAGAGATCATCTGATACTGGTATACACTTACGTTTAATTATATAAGCACTTTAATTATATTAACACTTTGCTGGTTAAAACCCCGTTTCTTTCAAAATACAGTTTCCAGTTGGCCACTTAATTAAAAGTCAGAGTCTGTCTTAAACCAAACTATCTGGAAAAAGCAAAGTCCTTGAGCACAGGGAGATTTCTGCAGTGCCTTGGGCTGAAACCCACCAGTGCATAGTGCATATCCTATGAGCTCCCACAGAGCAGGAATATTTGTAAAGGCAATGCTCAAGGCAAAAATTACGCATGCCTGTGCTTGGGGTACAGAGGATAAACAAACTTTCTTCTCCCTAAATGAGGAGCTTGGCAGTAGCACTGACCACCAGCTTGGAGGACTTGAGGTTTTCTGGTTTTTATTTAACTCCTTGTAAAGAATACACATACAAAATGTGACAGGTCCCGGCAATGATACTCATTTAAAAAAAAGAAGAAAAAAATTAAAAAGTTGCCCTTTGTAACGGTTGAAGAAATATTTAGAATTTGTAACAATAACACAACCACTAAAGAAGGCCACATTTGCCTGATGTACATGAGCAGATCACAGAACCTACTGGTCTATTAACCCAGCCAGTGATGTGTAAGTCCTACAGCACACCATGGTGTACAACCTGCACAAAACACTTCTCCAAACTCCACAAGCATTTCTTGGGCTAGGAAGGAAAGGAACACTTGTTCATTGAAGTGTTTCTTGTTGGCCCGAATGCAGTTGATAGTTAAGATGTTTCAGTCATAATACACACTCACCTACAAAGAACAAGGTGCAAGACTGAACAAAACCAGAAATGGAGTTGCTGACAAAAATGTGCCTTTTACTTAGCAAAGGTTCAGGAGAAAGAGCAAATACCTCCCTTGTGATTTCCTTGTGAACACCTACTTCCATGCAGGACATCTACCAATCCTCCCCCCTCCAGCCTTCATCTGGTATTTACTCTGAACAAATTTAATACCTGAAAGATATCTGGATTTTCCCCTCACATCCTACAAGGGGAAGATGATTGTGACTGTTAAGTTCAGGCTGTAACTGCCTCCTTTGCTGGCACCTCAAACACACATTAAGAAATCCCTCTGTTCTGCTCAACGTGCAGGATGGAAACAGTCCCGGAGGGAGCAGGAGTTCACATCCTGGATAAGCGTGTGCAGCTGAGTTTATCTGCACAGGGACGGGCAGAACGAGGCATGCCTGCTCTGCCTGCACTCCACCCTGGCTGGACGGGGGCCAGATCTCCGGCAGAAATCCCGTCACCCTGCTGGCAGCAAGCCCACGTGCTGTGCCAGTCCTGAGCAGGGCTTACTGGTGTAGATCCACTCTTACAGCAGTGCGGCTGCACAGCACCTGCCTGCATGCCCCTGCAGCCTGGGGTGTGTCCCCTCTGTCAGCTCTCTTTGGAGGGAAGGGGTGCACAGAGCTGCTCTGAGCCACTCCAAGAAAGCAATGTTTTGAGGGAATTATTGTCTGTGATAGAACTGTTTTCAGACCAGCCTTGTAGGAGAAAGATATATAGCCCCAGAAATCTGAACCAACGACTGGAGTACCTGGAGGATGCCATCAGACCACACGTGCTGCGAGACTGCCCATGTACAAGGCATGTTGTGAGGGTAAACAACAGAGGTTACTCCAGCTGTCGGATTTTTGCTAAGTTTCACACAGGTGCCTGAGTAGGTATGGTCTGGGCCCATTCTGCCCTTCCCAGCATCTCAAGACTCTCACAATCACTGTTTCTCATACACTGGTGGTATCAAACCGCAATCCTCATGCGCTGATATTGGCATATCAACCTAACCACTAACCTGGCTGGCATGCCTGGAGGCAGCACCAAGTGAAAGGAAAACACTTCTAGATCACAAAGCCCAGTGAATGCTCAGCCTGTAAATGGCACAAGGCAGCTCCTTCTGCCACCTCCTCTGCATTTATGCTGTACTTTAGTCTATTCTTACACTGTGTGCACCACAGCAATGCTGGAGCAATTTGCTCAACGCTCATTAACCACATCTCTTTCCAGCCCTTCCTACTGCACCTGCAGATCTGCCCCACTCAAAGGTGGATGCTGCTACAAGGGCCTGTCACTCCAGTGGGAGCTGCAAGAGCTCTCCTCTATCCAAATTAGCAATTTTTGGCTCCCTCACTGATCCTTCATCTTCCTTCCTTCCTGCCACTTTTCTCTGACGAGAAAGCCAGCTACTTCCTCTATGTAGTTTAATTCCTACAAAATGCATATTTATCACTCTGAAAAATACCAAAAAACCCAAGTCCTCCCTAGGACACTACTAATCTGATTGTTTATCACCTCCACACCACCTACTCATATTTGAAAGCCAACATGAATGCTACCTGGGCTTTACTGTTGCTCTATCCTCCACAAACCCCAGGATGAGGCTTTGCCAGTTTCCCACCCCAGCTTCACACCCTGTTCCTGCCAATCTCACCTGCATCAGCAACACCAACATCCTGCCAAAATTGATTATTATCAATGTCCAATTAACACATCAAGATTACCTTATCAGCTCTAAATACGTACAGATATTTTTCTGCATCTCCACCCCCATCAAAGCACTTAAAAGGTCAAAGACATCTTCCATTAATCCATCCTAGTATGGTCAAAAGCCCTTAATGCCTTCTCTACTGAGAATCTAAGTGCGCACACACAGCCATCCTTGGGCTTTTGTTTAACTTTGGAGCATGTAACCACTGAACCTTGTTAGCAAATCCTGGCTCCTACCCCAATAAAATTTTAGTTGTTTTATGCCTTTAGAGGACAGAAAGCAGGTTAGGCAGTTTTATAAGAACCAATTATTAGGTATATGTTTTACAATATAATGTTTATTGCAAATGTTTAGTGAATTCAGAATTCTAGAGAATTGTTGAGTATTGAATTATTTTTCATTTCCAATTAATATTTTAAAGGAAATCAGTGCAGGCCCAACCTTGTTTGATACTGTGTAGCTGTGTCCATCTGGAACACATTCAATACAACTTCAACATTCTTGTTTCCTATATCATCCGTGCTACTAATGAGTAACATGTGTTCTGCTGTAAGAAGGTAGCAGAAATGGGAGTAAAGGTAAGGGGGATAACACAACAACCCTAGATCAACTCATAACTGTGATTGATTTTACTAAAATAGTAAAGGGTAATGAACTTTCTGTTGTATTTCCATGGTGATTTCTGCAGTGCTGTCAGCTGAAAAAGTGCAAGCAGCTACCACAAATTGCGTGAATTTGTGCTGGGGGCTCCACAGCACATTAGCATAGTTCCCACGTGCCATAGCAGAGGGTACAAGCCACACCAATGGGATAGAACACTCCTCAGAAGAAGGACAGATTTATTGGAATCGATTTTTGAATGAGGGAATGGCACTAATCTAGTCATTATATATAAAAACAAAAAAATCAGAATCCAGACTTGAGGAACACAAGGGATCTCTATGCTGTTGGGTACAAAGTAATAGAAATTACTGCAGATCCTGCTAGAATTCATCACTTTATGCTGAAAGGCACATTAAGATGTGGAGAAGGCTAACTAAAGCAGAGATTTCAGTGTGCCCAAATGACAGACTTTCACTAAAGTTGTTTTAGAGAAGGTTAATTTGAGGGCACTCTCTTAAATCTCCTAGTGACAATGATGGCTGAAACAAACCTCCTTTTGAATGACAACAGGGAGGGGAAATCATTTTCTCTTGAACTCAAAAGCTTCACAGAGCACTTGAGCAACACTCCGCAATAATTTCTTCCCATGATCTTCACCACTCATTTCTAAAGATACAAGTGCATGGGCAAAGGGCCACTGTTCTACATGGAACAATTGTTACCACCTACACAGCCTTCTTCTCATAAAGGGTTTCTCACTGAGGGAAGCATTTATACCAAAAATATACGCAAGAGTTGAGGCAAATAAAAATTTACAGATAGAAGTGACACCTATCACTCCCAGAGAAAATGTTAGTCACAACTACTTATTCAGTATGGGCAGCTCTCTAACAGTAAATACCAAATTCCTTCCTGCACACCCCTTCACAGAAGACCATCCGGAAAGCCAAATTCCTAGTAATGTAAATGTAGAGGATAATGGACAACCTCCACTATTAATATGAAGAGCAGCTTTTAGTACAGATGACCATGAAAAAAGCAGTTTCACATTCCTAAGCAACACTTGAGCAAGACAATGCTCAAGACCAGTTCATTCTGGCAAGCCACCTTGAGAGATGAAAAAGAAAAGATCAGATGGTAGGAAATATTACACGGCTTTGTGTCGAGAGACAACAGCACAGAGGAAACCTCCATGTTTCTGCTCATGAATAGGAGAAGCACCTCCATGATGATCAGCAACCACAAGGAGCTGGGCTGTCCAAGACTACTCCTGGATTACATGATTTTCGTCTCTGAATAAGTGTGACCGCCCTAAGAATGATGCAGGGTAGAGAATATCAGACCTTCATACTGGCCAGGAGGAAGACTAAAGAAGATAACTGTCTAAAGCATTTTATATTTGTATAAATCTACACATTCCCTTCAGATCTTTAATTTTCAGGGAGTTCGTTTACTATCACATCTAGTGCATATTTTTTATGGTGGAGCTACTTTTGACTGAATCACCACTGGGGCAAGGGTGAGAGGTTTAAAATTGCAGGGAGAAGATTCACAAACGTGGACTGATTTTAGCTATTTTGCAAAAACAAGCCAATCCAACCAACCAAAACACCCAGGATATCAGACTCCACAGATACCTATTTGAATTGAATGAGCGATAAAACTTTTACTGAGAAGAGGAAAAATATATCCTGAGGAAATATCCAGTGCAGGTGGCAAGATTTGGTTATAGAAGGAGTTAAAACATACAAGCTGTGCTAACTAAAAACATGTGCTTTTGCAAAAACTCAGCAGAGGCTTCCCATTCCAGTGCACCGAGCTCACTAACCTTCAGCAACTCCACGACATCATCCCTGCACCCTTCCCCTTTCTTCAAGGAAGAAAAAAAATTCTCTGGAACTACGCATTAACCTACTTTCTTCACCTTTACACTGACATCTGGTGCTAATGCTACATGCAATTAGACCCTTGCTCCATGTGCTGTCTATCCCCAGCCATTATCCCCCAATTAATTCCCATTCCACTATTATCAACTCTACCCAATTTATCTCATGTATGGACCAAATTATTCAGACGTTTCAACACAATAGATTATACTTAATCTGCCATGTCTTTTGATCCACTGTTTTCTGCAGTTTTTCTAGACATTTCTGCTATACATAGTAAAGTCTATCTCACATCATCTGCCTGCCCACTGGGAATCACTCAGGTGACATGCCCCATATTTTTTTAGGTAGCTGTTATGCTTAGTATAAACTCCTGATGCTGGCTTCTCCTTCTAAGCAAAATAATTTTTTATGCCTCTCTGGTGGATGTGTTGCAAAACATCCACTCCCATGGCTCCCAGCCACTGGTTAAAGAACAAGGTTTACCCCTGTTTAGCAGAGATGATCTAATTTCAAGTGTTACCTGCACAGATCTCACAGTTTTTTCCATGTAGGAAAAAATTCAGATTACATTTTTAAAACAGAAAATTCTTCTTTCACTTTTTGAAAAATAAGCTTCTATTGATCTTTTGTCCTTATCAGGACATAAAACTGATGCAAGTTTAATTGGAAAGGTTAACTATCAAATAAAACTCAACTGCTGTAGTAATGTACTGCTACTTAGAAATTATGAATTAAACCTGAACTATCCATTTCATGAAAAATTTCAAATTATAAACTCATGCTCATTTGTTGCACAGCAAAACTCTATTTCAATACCTAAGCAAGCAAGGCAAAGATAGGCAATGTCAATCAGTTAAGTATCTAGTTTAACAAAAGAAACTCCAGGTGTCTTGTTTATACACATATTAAACTAATTAAACAGAAAAGGCAATGAATGAAAAACCTGTTTGGTTTAACATCCGCTGAGCACAATCTCAAGACATTGCTACCCATGAGGCATAACCTTAGAAAACAAACATCTGCACCTGGAAAACAAAGAAGTCTTTCAAAAGCAGATGTACTCTACCACAGAGCTACATTTTATGTAACCTCTGCTGTACTTCTTTCTGACCAGAAGTACTGTCAGAGCCCTACCTTCTCTTGAGGCTTGCAGCAAAACACCAC
>VYZR01065760.1:3576-43058 GCA_013400675.1 Oxylabes madagascariensis
TTGCTTTGATGCCTGTTCATAAACACTTATATTCATACATGTTTGTGTAAGAAAATGCCAAATCACTTAGTCACAGATAACACGTCAGAGTACAGCTCATCTCTCACAAAGAGTCCCTTCCATACTCACCATTCCTAATTTTGCTGTTGCCTGACAATTTTCCTTTGCAACAGTTGCTAAGCAAAACATTTGCAGTTCAGCTTAGTATCACAACTGACACTTGATGACTGTCCTAATGGGTTACACATAAAAAAATGCATGGCTGTTCAGTCTGGTTCAAACCACTGACAAGAAATAGATAACTCAAATGAAGGACATGCAGTTCATGTGCGGTCCTGATCACTGTCTTTATGTTTGCTGTTTTCTCAAATATAGAATCTTCTGAGCGAGGCAAGGTACATGCAGATAACAGACAGCAGTGTAAGTCACTATGGGGAAGTCAAAATATCTTGGTACAGTCAAGGAACATTTACTGTCACTTGTTTCAGAAGACCTAAAAACCTTATTCCAGAATTCCAGAAATGTCCATGCAAGGTCTGTCAATATCTACTGAAAATAGGTATCTTGCTAGCACCCTAAGACATCTACCAGAAGTCTTCTGATTACAGAATTTGGACAGTATTTCTGGAAGTCCAAGTAGCTTTCTCTTACAATAGTGCAGTTCAGTGTAAGACCAAAAGAAAAAAGAGAATTCAAGATAGATACAATGAGCTATATTTTTAATATCTGTGGCTAAGAAACTGTACCATACGTTATCAGCCACAGCCAGTGCTCAACAGAACAGAAAGCAGGAATTCATCTCATTTCCTCCTGAAGTACAAAGGAGTAAAATGTCATTGAGGTTGAGAAAAGAGAAGGAGGGTCCTTCTGACACAACTAGCAGACATATGGACAGGTTTATTTCAGGCTTGTGCTTAGATCAGGAAACCTCTCCTAATTCTCTTCAGTCCAAGAGTTTCCTAAGGAGGTAGACCCCAATAACAAACAGGATGGTCAAGTGAAATTCTTTTTCCATTAGCATTAGATTCATCACAGGGAAGGGGGGAAAAGGTACACCTCTTCATCCTTTTTCTCCCACCTTTAATTCGTGTAAACTTTATCCATGGATGATGATGTGACTTCTCAGATAAGACAGAAAGAAGGGGGATGAAAAAGACCTTTAGAAGCATGGGGAAAAACAGACTTCTGCAATCTGTCTTCAGAAATGGCTGCAATGCAGGTTGCTGCCAAGTGTTGAAGCTCTAAAGAGGACAAAGCCGGTCTTTACAAATGAACTGCTACTACACCAGAGAAAGGAAAAGCCACGTGTTCTGTATGGGCAGAGATGAGTTTGTTAGGGGAGAGAGAGACAGAGAGAACTGCCTTGTACAGAAGGAGTAGTAGAAAGGTAAATCACAACCTGCCGTGGGCCCCATGGAAGTGTGCTACAGTAATGCTCTTGCTGATAGCAAGAATCACGTATAGACTGCGCTGTGAAATTACCCCTTTCCTCTTATCCAAAACCACACCTCAAAAACTAACGTGAATTTTATACTTTGTTCTCCGCAGCTTGTACTCAGCACTGAACAATACCCATCCAAACCCTTAAGCCAAGGGGCACAGTCTCATTTCCCTGACTGTCACTGTCAAGCTGGTGCTCTAATCTCAGACTAGGGTAAGGCAAGAACCTCCTTTGGCAGAGATCAAGTTATGATGGTATAAGTTGATTCCTGGCAAAATTCCCCTGGCTTCAAGCTTAGATTAAGGTGACTGTAGTTCAGTCTAACCCAGTCCTCATTATAAAACTGTTCATTTTCTGCTCTCCCCATAGCTCCCTTTGAAGGCTGCAGGGAGAATCATGTCTCTGCAAGAGAAATGATGGCAGATTTCATAGCTTCAGAGGAATACAAACATGACACACATTGTTTCAGGGTCTTTGGTTAAGTGCTAATCATCTGGATTTGGATGCCAGTTCCGATTATGAAAAATATGTAGTAAACAGAATTGTGCCATGTGATGTGCAGGCTTAACCCTCTTCCTGCTGGCAGCTGCATGTCAGCACAAAGCTGCAGCAGGAACAGCAACAGTCTCCACAAACTTACTGGCCTTTTGGCCTCAGCTTGGTGCTTGCTGCTGTCTCTTCTGAAGAGTCACATCCATACAACAGAAGGCTGCAGAAGGATTTATGCAATTTTGACCATAATCAGCCCCTTGGACATCTGATGCTTGGTGATCTCCCCTGCTCTAACCCAAGCATATGGCTGGACAATACTACATGCAGCTTCACAGGGAAAAGGGTACAGGTAATTAAGATGCTGCAGTGAGAGGCTCAAGCTGATCTTGTCTGAGGGCCAGGAAGAAATAATCCCCCATCCAACATGCTGAATAAGCAGTGGGTGGGCTTGAAGGGCATGGGTATAGTTGTCCCAACCCTCTCCTCAGCAAGCAATCACACGATTGTTCCACACTACAGTAGGTACAGCCATCACCCAGGGACACCACGGCTGCTACACAAGCATCCGGCACAGGGCATCGCCCGCTGCGCTCCCGCTCCAACTGCTGCCACACACCACACAGTTATGGCCACACAACCCCACACCAGCACCCACCACAGGCTGGGAAGTGTTAGTGCCTGCAACTAGCAGGCTTGAAGATGGTAAGTAAAGAGCAGTCCTCTGCTCCCCTGGTATTCCCTTCCCTTCAATGGGATCACATATGCTGTTATCAAGGCACGCAGGACCTAACCTTTGCAAGACTCTTACTTCCTCTTATGCAATCAGATGGCCACACAGCATTGTGCTTTTAAGGGAAGTATTTTGTTCCTGAAGCAATCAGACAATCCAACTCAGAAAGCAGAGTTTTCACAGATTAAATTTAACCTGATACTTAACAAGCCTAGCTACACTTATTAGTGGCCCAGGACCTCCTCACATCCTACATCCTATGCAGTATACTGGTATTGCCAGAGGAAGTTAGTCATTTCCACATTAGACAGCCTCCCATGCCATGAGCCAGCCAGCTCAATTCTGCATACAGGTAAGGTATTGTTAAGTGAATTAGAATTTATTTCTTCCCTTCTCAGCTGCCAAAACTGCTAAGCCACTTGCATTGCTTAGCAGGCTACTCCAGCACTTTTTTCTTCCTCATTTCCTGATGCTTAAGAACCCAACCCTGATAATTTAGAGCCTGTCTCCAGCTCTCTGTGTGGTTTCTCTGTATTTAGGACTGCTGTAGATTGAGGTCTATCCAGGAAAATTCAGAACAGAGCCCTGACATGTTCATGCTGCTGACTTTGAACTACATTTGAAGCAACAGTTAGCAGAACGATAAGATGTTCATATGAACAGTGACAGGGTAGTAAAAGCAGATCAGATCAGAGCACTATGCACCACATCGGATAGGTGATAAAGAGCCAGGCACCCATCAGTGGATCCACTACAGCAAAGCGTCTCCCTGCTGACAGGGAATTCTAGTTGTAGCAGCAACCAGCCCTGATGTATTAACCCAAAAGGGAAGCACCAGGTCCCAGGCACAAGGGGCCAACTCATGGCAAAACCCTGTGTTCCCCAAGCTCCCTACAGCAGCCTGGTCCCTCTGTAAAGACAGGGGATCAGACTACTGGTACCTGTTCATGGAAGAAGTCTGATATTCTGAAAAGCAGCATAGCAGTCTTCGGGTTTTGAGCTTTAAGACTTGGAGGGCGGAAGACTGCACTTGCTGAGCAGCTTTGTTGCCCCAAAGCTTCAGCAACTGGGTTCATGAGTGCTGCAATGAGCTCTGGCAATCTCTGCAGGGCCTAACAGGAGGCAGTTAATGCTCCTGCACAGGCAACAGCAGCAGCTTCTCTCCCAGCTCAGCAGCTGCTGTGCAGCAGTTCTTTGACCAGCCATCGAGCACTCACTTCCAGAAGGCAGGAGACTGCAATGGACTTGAAAGTGAGACAGATGCCAAATCTCAGTCCAGGGCCAGTGCTTGGGGAACCAGGCAATGCGATATTCAAAACACAGATGTGCCGGTATTTATTTCCACATCAAAAAAAGTCAAGATTGCTTTCTTCTTCGACTCTCTCCAGTTCTTTCCTATTCTCTTGCTGCTCCTTCACTGTGAAGAGTTATCTAGGTTTAACTCATCTTCCTCTTATTGTTTTGGTAAATTAATTTTAACACCAATTAAGATTTTTCATCTAGCTCACAGTTCACATCCACAAGTAGTAAAAGTGGGAGCAATGCAGAGGCTGTGCCTTGCAAGGGAGGGAACAAACAGCTATTTCTCAGGCAGCTATAGCCCACTTACTCTGTCAAGCAGTAAGCACAGTGTCACTGCTTCCAACATGACTTACTTGTGTCAGGCAGATTTCCATTCCCTACTTCAAAACTCTTCCTCAATCTCAGATATCTTGCATGGCTAGAGGTGGGCAGGTTTTAAGCTGCATTCCCACCTATGGAGAGTTGGCAGACACTTCATTCTTTTCACATGCAAACTAGAACTATCACCTGGACCAAGATGCAAAAATTCAAGGAATTTGGGCAGGGCTTAAATAAAGTGGGAAAGCATTACTTTGCTTTCCAACATAGCAAAAAGTATTCAGAAGCCTGGAACAAAACACAAACCTCCAGCTCCTTCAACTGCCAGGAGCCAGGTCCCCTCTCCATCTGCTGCAGCTCCAAAGGGATTGCTTTCATGGCTGACATTGACCAATTTATAGACAAGCCACCATTTTAAGTGGGTAGTCCCACTCTGAACTTACCCTTCACTTCCCTCACCCTGCTACCTCTGCCTTAGGCTCAGCAGTGATCAACTCTGATCTGGCTGAAAACTCACTTTTCCATAGCACATTCAGGTACTCATCATGACTGTATCCAACTGAGAAAAAGTCAGACTGGACTAAAGACTGTGAAACGGCATCTGGAGTCAGTCTTGTCCCAAGTAAACGGATGAAGGGAGAACATTCAGCACTTGCATATGCCGAAGTTAAACAAATTAGGTGCGAAACAAGATTTTGGCAGGTATTTGGAATCATCAGGGACTGTAAATTTGAATATACTTTAGGTCATCCTCTGGCAAATTCTCTAGAACTCACTTTACAGAGAGCAGTTAAACAATACATTTATTCACCCCTTTTGTAAGGCTGCAGAAGTAGCAAAGTTTACAAGCCAAAAAGTAGATAAGAACTATATAAACTACATTAAGACCTCTGGAGTGCATTATCCTGAATATACATATGTGAAATATTTTGCCCACTGATATCTTCTTGGGAAAGCAAAGCAAGCAGCAAATGGGTAAATTAGATCCCAGTTAGCTTGATAGAAACAAGCATGTCTAGTTAATATTTTTATGCTATTCTCTTCTTCTAAAATTGGAAGGGTGGTAGTTGTTCTGGGCACTGCATCTTCATGACAAATAAGCACCCTTAAAAAACCATGTTAAGGGCTCACATGAGAAGAGGTCACAGGAGAACATGATTTACCAATCCACCACAAAGGAAGGTCAGAGGGGAATAGAAACCCGAGTGAGCTTTGCAGATGCCACACTCTTCCTGATAGCGTGAGGACAACACTGATTCCCAGAGGCACACTTACACAAAGGACACCTCTTACTGTGCACTTGTGTACTGCGTACAGCACTGATGAAGAACTTTGCTCTTTGCCTAGGGTGCTGCTCCTTTGGATGGGCTGTGCACCCTGAATACACACCTTCAGTTTCCACAGCCTGACTGTGCCCAGTACAAACACTCCTCTACCTCAAGCCTCCCTGCTGCTACCTCACTCAGAAGCAGAGCTATGCTTGCTCAGGGGCTGCTGGAGCCTACTCCCAGTGGGGGGGGGGGCTTCCAAACAACCTCTGAAGGACAGTGGCACCACCAAAATAGTCTCTAGATGAAAGAGATAAAGGTAGAAATTAAAATCTTACTAAACAAAAAGTTTCAAAAGTTCTCTCCAGCAGCCCAACATTTTGTTAATGTATCGGACCATGAAAGCCAGCAACTCACCTAAGCAGAACAGCAATCTTCAATCCAAAGCACATGAGATCACTGAACACAACGGTAGAATAAAATGGGAACACATTTCCCTTCCCAGCGCCTGTTAACAAAGGTGAGGCAAGAAAAAAAAGGAAGAAGAGGAGGTAGAATTTGGGACAGGGATATATAGATAGAAAAAGATATCAAGGAGTACTATAAGATTGCTTTAAACTCAAAGCAAAATTTAACAAAAAACAGTATGCTGTGATTTTATTCTCTGGTTACACCCACATCAGAAACACACTACCAAATATTGCAGTACTACGCTAGAAGAGTTGAAAGAGTGTGAAAAAAGGGATATATAATTGCAAATTTGTAGCGATGTAATGAAAGCAAAAATGTGAAGCTAAACATCACAGAAATACAGAAGAACCCCTTTGAAGTGGCCCATCACTAGACCTGGTCCTGAAGAGACACTTGGGAGCACTTAATCAGGGTGTGCTGACAGTGGCTGTGCCAGCACCTAAAACCAACACCAAGTCCAATACATGGTGATAGTGCAGAAGAACATGGAATTGAAAATCATTTCTTTGAATCACGCGCATTACATGCAAATATCACAAATAGGAGGCACTGAAATCAGCACAAGCGGTCTTAAGGTAACATGTGAAAGCAACAAAAATTAAGGTCAATTTAAAATCAGTTACCATCTTTTCAGTGCTTGTCATCTTGCATCATCTGGTTCTGTGTTTGAATGCTCACAGATCAAACACAGCAGAAACACGGTCCCTTTCCCCAGTTACCCTGCAGGACACAAGCCCAGCAAGAGAATGCAGGAAGATGCAGGCAGTTGCACAGGCAGAGTGCAAGGCAACAGGCAGACTCTGCTCAAGCAGCAGGCAGAGATCTTGGCACATCACAGTACCCACCATATAGATCTCTGGCCACTGGCACTCTAGGACTTCCTTCCCACCTTACTGACCACTCTGACCTGTATGGCAACAAGTACATTTTCAACCTTTCATACAGCTCTAGGACAAGTTAAATATATAGACAACAGCGGTGGAGGCTGACAACGTGCACAGGGTCCAAAGGGGTAAGAACATCTCTTCCCTCCTAGGCTAAATCCAGAGCACATGGAAGAAATCCATTCTCATCAAAAGTTCTTTTTCTCCATTTCACATGCCAGGGGCCATCGTGCAGACCTGCCTCTACTGCCCAGCACCATACAGGAATAAAGCCTGGATACCGCACAATAATTGCGCAAGAGCAAAATGAAAACCCTGCAAGGGGAGTGGGTTTGGGGTGGATGTGTTTTGTGTTATTTTTGGGGGCGGGGGGGGGGGTNGCTGTTGGTGGTATTTTTTTAAAACCTCCTCCTTAGGCCAGAAAGGCTTTTCATTTTTCTGACCCCATCACAGGCCAAATACTGCCAACAAATACCGTCTTCAGATGCCGAGTACAGCATGCCTGCCAGCTGGGCAATGAGGTATTTTACCACTGCACAGCCTTTGCTTGCCGTGCAAGTGCATGCAGTCACCCACCCTCACTCCTCCTCATCCAGCAGGGCCCTCCATTTCAAAAGCTGCCCACACTTGATCTTCACCATGGCCCTCCTCCTCCCCAAGAAGGAAGAGCTCAAGTTACAAAAGGCCTCAGGAGGTAAACACGAGGAAACAGAACAAAGGCCAGAGACAAGCATGCTGACACGGCCCTCCTCTCAGGGTATAAAGGGGAGAGCAGGTGAAGCCCTTAGGAAAGCTGTCACATTGCTCCCAAGAGAAGTGGCTGAAGAACGCAGCGAGGGATGAGTCTATCTGGAAACCCTGCAGGAATGAATTTGCAGGGCCAGAAGCTAAAGTCCCTTGGCCTTGCCTATGACCTTAGGGCTTTGGCAGGTGGAGGGAGAGCACAGACAACGCACATTGGGACAAGAGGGTACGCTGATAGCAAGAAGACATTGAGCCTGCTGCGACAGTGATTTTCTACCCTGTAGAAACCAAACGTTAAGTACTAATACATCATACCTTCAATGCTACCGGCTGCCCTGAGAGCTCCAGCCAACATCACCATCTTCTGCCACAGCTCACAAAAAGAAGGCTCCTTTCTGACAGCAGATCACCACCCTAAGCTAGGCACACCAGCTCACATCCATGGGTTCCGAGGCATCTCCCTGTTGTGGAAAGGCCACATGGCGCGCGCTGGAGCTTTGCACAAGAGGCCGTGCGTCAGCTGTACCAGGTTTGTCCTGTGTCCCCTGCACCCACCTCTGGGCCATCAGCAGTAACTACCTCCCACAGGACTGCAGGCAGAAGTTATTCCAAGCTCTGCAATCACAGGATATTCTGCTTCAAGTGCTTTAATTACTGTAAGCAGTTCACTAATTACAGTAGTAATGATTGGATTATGGCCAGTTAACAGCTTTAAAGAAACAAGCCACTATAGGAGGGGGAGGGAAATACTCCTTTGGATTTAGGATAGAAACAGATTTCAGCAGTCCACCCTGTAGGAGGCTGTTAGTAGCTGGCTGGGTCAGACTATTTGCAACAAGCTGCAACAGCAAGGAGCTGTGTAATGTGTCACTAAATAATATGCTGGCACATGAAAATTATCAGCGTTGGAGGAGGTGTGTTTGCAGGAACAGAAGGTCTTCTGTTAATGTGCTGATCCCATGTGCTGCAACACCTCTCCATGACTGGACCCAAAAGACGTGATGCAGGCAGGTGTGTGCATGCTAAGTTACTGACATGGTATCAAGCCTGAGATGCTTTGTTTCAGCATGCAAGTCATGAATACAGGCCTTTTAGAAAGTCTTAAAGAGAGACCTGCTAGCTTGAACCAAACAGCTAAATACAGCCACTCACACAAAAAAACCCCAAAGGCACTCACCAAAAAGAACAGAAATTTCCTTTCACTAGCAACTGTTGCCAGGATTGGGAGGACCAGAAACCCATACAAGTGAAGGGCGGGGAGGCTCCCTCTCACTTGACACATACACCTCCTCACTCTTTCACAGTCTCACTACAGAGCAGTCTGTAGAAAAGCAACTGGACCAATGGATCCCTGCAAGAAGTCCTGTCCCAGTGGAGACACTGCAACAAGAAGGACTGCCAGCTCTGGAAGATGAACATTTTTGTGGCCATGCCTTTTCTGAGAAAGGCAAGAAGACTCCCAGATATCAGGAAGGCGAGATTACCAGATACACAGCCTCCCCACCATGAAGGGCACCGTTCACAAAAGAGGAAAGCAATATCCTGCTTTACAGAAGAAATCCCCAGTGAGTTCAAACTACAATAAAGGCAACAATACTCATTCACAGGTGACTACCCTGATGGTACTGCCAGTCAGCAGTATGCCATGGCCCTGTGGGTCAGGTAGCTCTGCCTAACCAAGAAAAGCCAATCCCTTGCATCACCACCAGCCATTTCTACATTTCTACTCACCCTAGGAAAGGCAGGTCTCTATACCTCTTGCTAGCCCTCATCCAATACCAGCCAGCCCTCAGTGGTAGCAAACCACCATTGTACCCCCTTGACAAGTTCTTCAGTTATTCCCCTTGCCCCCCCTCAGCAGTATCTTGCTCTGCTTGGTCTTCTTGTTCTCTTTTCCCTTCAGAGGTCTTCAGCTGAGGACTGGCAGAAACTGAGCTTGGTATCGCTGGCTGGAGGGCGAGGATTTCTGGCAAGAGAAAACCAGTGGATCTGGGCATCTTGCCCAGAGTGAGTTCACACTTGGCTCACCACAGCTGGAAATAGTCTCATCTCTGGCCAGATTTCCCCAACGGCCCAACAAAACCCTTGGGAAACAGCAAGTTTCCACATGCTGACCATTTTGAAACAGACTGAAACAGTGGTGTTCATGACTGTACTACTGTGTTGCACCCAGCCAGCCTTCTCAGCGCAGCACAGCCGCCTGCAAGCGCCACTCCCAAGAGGTGCCTGATGAGCAAGTACTGACGAAGCACAGGGTCTCTCACTTTGTGTGCAGAACCAGGTGGGGCCAAGACCAACACTTCCTCTGGAGATGCTCCTCTTGTACAGCAATACTGCAAAAGCAGGGCTAGAGGGAAGGCAGAGGCTTGAACAAACACACCCTTACACTCCTCTTACCACCACATGCTTGCACCTGGGCTACTGCTGTCCTCTAGTTCGTAAGTGGGAGATGTCCACATCTCTCAAACCAGATAAGACATGTAGGAAACTCACCCGGAAGCATAAATACGCTTAAAATTTTGGAACTGATTTTGGCTGCAGTCAAAGTTTTCCTTAGGAAATTAAGTATTTTCCGTTGCAATAAAGCCTGGCATAGATATGGTCTAAACAGCTTTAAACGGCCTCCTTTTTTTTGGCACTGTTTAGCAGTTAAGAAATTAGCTTGCTTTTTTTTCAACCATGCAGTCACTTTTTACAGTTTTCTTGGGGATAATACATTTAAGTGGCAGAACTAACTTACCATGTACTGAAGGGTAGATTCAAATAAAGCTAATGAAGAGGTTACAGGTAAGTACTTGGGTAGCAAGAAAAACTTGGCTGCTGTAGAGCCAAAGAATCTGGCCAGGAAACAGGGCTCTAGGACGTACACATCATTTTCCATGATGAAGAAAAGAGCACTCAGCTGGGATGCAGAGACCATACATGGTTCTCTCACTCTCTCGCATCTCTCAGAGGCCTTTATGGGCTAGCTCCTGCAGGGAAGATGTAACAGCACAACTTCCATTTACAGCAGCAGTGAAGCTCAAATGCTTAGCATCATCATACACTGCAGTGAGGAGTAGCAAGTGCCCTGGCTGCCTGATCCAAAGGACATGGAAAGAAATCCTTCCTCTATTGCCAAGTGGCCTTGGGTTAGCACCTCTATAGGACACTAGGTCATTATAAAAGGACACGTCAGTATTCTGTGTAAAATTTCTCCAGCCATCCAGCACTGTGTTCATGGAAGGAGCAGAGCAAACCAGTTGCCCGTTCATACTATGCTGTGTGACACATACAAGATTTCACAAGGGTCCCTCTGAAAAATGAGGGCCATGCATAGGACACATGAGCAGAGCCCACCTGTGCTATCCTGAAGGGCAGGCCCTACACTGCAGCAGTGCACAGTCACTGCTAAGTCAAGTAGACTGACAAAGAAGCAATCAGCTGATCCATCAAGTCATCCCTTCCTTCCCATTGACCACATAAGCTATTTAGGAGGATGTAGAAAAATTTGCTGTTTAAGAAGCCTGCCCTGCAGCCTCACCAGCCTATGAACTATCCACACTGGTGCTCCCAGTAGCCCTGGTCTGCTGGTGTTCAAAGACCTACTCGAAACCACTCCAATCTGACTGACAGACAGGTGATATGTAGACACACATTAGTGGTGTTCACTGTAGTGAGTATAGCCAAGACATGATCTTTTCACTTGCCAACACTTCCTATCTTGGCTCTAATACAATAGAAAAATGACAGGTTTGCTGTCATCTCACACCACAGGGTTGAACACATTTCCAGTCTACACAGACAGAATGACAAATCAAAGACTTATTTGGATGAAAGACCAAAATCCCCTCTGTTTATGCGTGCATACCCCAGCCCTGCCAGTGGGAGCTGTTTGAGAACACCGAGGGCTGAGAATGTCTCTGCAGAGTCTCATTCATGTTCTAGTGCTTCAAAGCAGCCATGATTTGGAAGCAGAGTAAGAGAGGACAAACACAGGTAAAAGCATGAAGACAGCAAGCTGCAGTACATATGAGAGCTGGCTTTCAAAGGCCTGACCCAGCCCTTACCAGTAAGATACACTCATTGCCAGCTGAATGGCAAAGACACAACACGACAGGAAATGAGCATGGGGAAAAAATGGTTCTGCTTTAGTGCCTAATAGGGAGCCAAGAGGTTAAACGGGCACCAGGCCACACTACATCCTATGACCAAGTTCTGCTCTCATAGAGTAGGGGAACTAGAGCAGGGAAGGGAATGGCAGGAAGGGAACTGGAAGTAATTTAAGTAATCATTTTAATAATTAAATTTTTAATTAATCATATTAATGCTAGTGCCTTTGCTCACCTAAACATTTTTTGGATTGGCCCAAGAAGTCCCCAGTTCTGTCTCAGGGATCTGAGTGACTACTGGGAACCTGTATGTCAGTCTCCTGGGCAGAGGTCAAAAAAGTGGTGGGTGGTTCTACAGACTTCAATAGAAGGCTTTTCTGGCAGGACTAACACCAGACACAGACAGTACTGCTGCTGGCAGTTCTATCTCACCACTCCTCACCAACTCATCCCCACAGATTCAATCTCTGAGTAACAATGCTTCAGCCCCAAAATGCCAGAGTTAGAGCACATCCTATGCCTCTATGAAGAAAAGGTGATTGCCTTTCTTGCTGAGTTTATGTTTTTCCCACCCTAGCAGTTGTCAAGCATATTACACCTGCTTTTTCCCCCTTCAGGCACAGTTCACATATTGCTTTGATGGGATAACAGGGTTTTACATTGCTATAGAAGATTTGTAGAAGTCATGCTAAGCACATTCCATATGATAACCATCATGCTTCCAACAGTCACACATGGCAAGAAATCAGTTTTATATTCTCATACAGAAGAAGAGCCAACTGTTGCACCGTCTTCCGTCCTCCTCAAACACCATTTCTTAGACTGTACAAAATACCTCTAAAAATCAATAAAAGCAATACATCCAGCAAGCCCCTGGGGCTGATACAACACATTAAAATGAGACCAGTCCATTGCATGTTGTACTTTTGCAGCTTCCCAATGTTTCCCCAGACAGTTCTCCAGCCTCTTTTCTACACTGACTGCTTTCTGCACCTCATTGTCAGAAAGAGCACAGCCATTCTCCAATAGCTTAAGCGCACCCCAGAGAACAGACTAAGTGTCAGGCACAACCGTGATAATCCACTGCCAGATGGAAAATACTCTCAGTCCTCCACCAGTACAGCCACGCAAATTTTCACCATCTCTGTCACTGCTGTTTGTGCCAGTCTTAAGAACTCCAGGTCAATGTCTTTAGTGGATTCCAGTGAGTCGCCACAGAAAAGCACACAGGCTCACAAACTGGCTGGGGAGGCAAACCGAACCCTGCTCCTCTTCCACTTGACAGTGTATGAGAGCTGCACCTCTCACACAGCACACATGAGAAGAGCAAAGTGCCTACAGCAGAAGCAGTTGGGACCTCAGGGCTAGGAAGAATGGGTACCATTCACTCGGTTGCCACTGTAACACAAAAGTGTGATTCCAGTGTTCATGAACACTTTTACTGAGCAGGTTTACTGTCCCACATTCTCAGTTACCACCAAGTTATACTTGAATTATACACAGACAACACCATCTCATACAAAAGCATGTGCTTCCGAGGGGACAAGAGGGGACAAGAGGGGACAAGAGGGGACAAGAGGGGACAAGTTCTCCCCTGCACACAATAAAACTGGTTTCCAAACAGCTTCTACTTAAGGATGCCCTAAAGTAGCATGCCACATGCCCCAAGCTATGAGCACTGCAAGCGGTCATGGCAGAAAACAATGTTATCCTCTCTAGCCTTTGCACCCAATGCACAGAAAAAATGTCATCAGTAAATCACATGCACAAGAATTTAAACTGGTTGCCTGAAGCAGTCAGCAAGAAATTCCCCAGACAGACATACTTTACATCACTGGGCTGGTAGCTGGATGCCTTTGAGGTGTTTCACGCTTCCCTAGAGGACTGGAAGGATAATTTCAGTACAGATCAGTGAGTACCATGTTCTCACAAACTGATCCTTGGAATCTATTACAGACTACCCACCCCTAAAACAATCTGCAGTCTCCTTTTTAATTCATGCCTGCTTTCTCCTTAGACTACCCCTTCCACAGGATTCTGAATAGGAGGTTAGGTCACAGCAAAACGCACATGCCTCATTCATCATCCACCATGAGGTTACAATGAATAATAACGCTCTGGTTAAAAAAACCAAACACGCACATCCTGACGAAACCTGATCACAGAAAGCATGAGGCAGCTCCCACACTCAAGGACAAACAACTGATCTACAAAGCCAGATATTTTCAGAGTTCCCTACAGCAACTTTTGAGCTTAATGTTTTGAAGAGCAAGTATCTGGCAACAAGCTACCTGTGTTAAACAACAAAAGCTTGATCTGAAAGATAGGAGATATCTGGTGACCTATATTGCCTGCCTGCAAAAGAGCAGCTGAGCAAGCATCCTTACAAATTTCACCATTCTGCTTCTGTATTAATACTGGTCAGAGTGAAATAAAGCACATAGGATACTCAGGTGCACCATGCAAACCTTCCCCGCAGCACACCCACACAGCGAAGACCATGCAAGGACCATCCCTTGCTATGGCCCACCCAGAGTACTATGCAGTGTCACAGCAGGAGCAAAGCAATCCAAAGCACTGCATTCAGCAACACTGCACATTTATTTACCTCATGGCTGAATCTGTGATGGCACTGAAAGAAATCTTAGCAAACTTCAGTTCAGGAGCAGTATCACACCTTTTTGTGGATCCACAGCAGCTACCACAACAGTAGCTTCCTGGAAGTCTACCTTTCTCAAAATAGACCCTATCTGGACAAGAGGACACTCAATCCAAGTGAAAAGGAAGGTATGATTGTGGCTTTTACATTTCGCCAGAGGTAACAGTCACACTCCCACCACCTGACTGGAGCATGCTTACCAGCAGGCTTGGAGATGGGGTGTTTCCATGATGGCCCTATTTAATGGGTACTGTCTATAATAACAACCCCACCTCAGAGAAGTGATTAGAACAGCAGAATTCAAATCATAAGAGCAGTAAGGCCTGTGGGATGCAGACACAGTAGGGCCAAGAGACCCGTGGCTCTTTTTTAACCCTTGTATTTATGTGTATCCTTACCTGCAGTGCATGGCACAGAGAAGTGAGACGGGTTTAAGGAGACTTGGGTTTCTAACAGGAAATTTCTGTAAGTTCATGAACAACTTAGTAAGCACTCCTTTGGTGCAGAAAAGGTACTACCAAAGTCTGTGCTATCACTGCTTTTGCAGCACCACAAATCTGATCAGTCCAGTTTGCTAAGCCAGAGATATCATTTACTGCCACAGTGTCAGAGATGCCAACGTGGCAAGGCAGAGCAGCAGTGGATAAAGCAGAAAACACATTCATTTCATCAACTGGATTTTTTTTCATTTTTTTTTTTTTAATAAAAACAAGCATTATTATCATTCCTTAGAGCATTAAGGTTGCATATGGCTATCTTCTACACACTGCAAATGAACACTGCTTCCTACTTTCCTACTTAAGAAAGCAGCTGTCAGGTCAAAAAGCAATTTGGCATTTAAAGTTTCCCTGCCAGTTCTACAGTTGAGACAAGTTGCTTCAGGCTGGATTTTAAAATGAACCTGAATGAGCTGTACCTTGAGCAACGAGCTCATTAAACAAGAATGGCCCACATGAGAGCCTGCTGTATGCAGGACCTGATGGCTGACCCCTACCAGCACCCCCAAACAAACCCAGCTTCACCCCAGTGTTATTCCTGACACTAAGGAGACAGCGGCCGGAGATTGTCCTTCTCACCATCGCCCTTCACCTCATCTGCAAAGATGAGCCAGGCATGCTGAACATCAACTGGCTCACCTAGTCCCTCACACCAAACCCAGCTGCTTCACCAGCCCACCAGGAAAAGTTTGAATGCTGCAGCTGGTAACATGTCATTAGGAGGTAGAAATGTCCTTGTGGCCAAAAGTGACAACCTCTTGGCCACTAAACATCTACATATGTACTTTTTTACTAGGTAACCTGTCTATCTTGACAACTGGGTGAGTCCATTGCAACTTGGCTTTCAGCAAGTTTTGCTTTGCAAATCTGGGAAACTGAAGGATCAATCTTGTCATGCCTTGGCTAGTGCTACCTTGAGGCTTGACTCCAGACAGGAAAGAAGAGAAGGCAGAGGAAAAAAAAGGCTGTTAGAAGAAACTGCTGAGATGAGTTCAACAGTTCAAACTACCAAGATGTAGTGCAAAGGAGAATGTATTTTAATCCCCAGAACAGACCCTCTGCTCCTGCACAGAAGATTTTGCAGAGGCTTATATCAGGTGAAAAGTAGCTGAATTTGTTCTGCACAACGTATTTTTTTTTTTGCAGCTTACGAATAGCAATGCTGTGACGAGCTCTTTAAAACCTCTCAGAGAGTCACTTCTGATAGACATGAAAAATTGGCTTCACATGGAAAGCTGCTTTCCTCCCAGGAACTGTCACTTTATCCCTACATTGTAAAAGAGCAGCTTCCCAGGAAGGGGCAAGTACATAGAGGTGTGAAACCAGTGCTTCTCCTCTGTATCATATTCAAGAGGCCAACTTTCACCCTCCAAATATGAAATTCACTCTGCAGTTTGCCTATTTACCCATTTCAAAGCACCATTCCAGACAGCAAAGGTTGTAACATCTGTCTCAGCACAGGCAGGAAACCTGCAAACCAGCTCCCAAAAGCTCAGCAAACTTGCCCTTATAATGTTCCAGTAGAAGACGTTACTAAAATTCAGTAGATGTTCCCACTTCTGATGTCTGCCGTGAGTTCTGCTGAGCCCATGCAGCCAGGAGAAGGGGAGCTGGACTTAAACTCATATTTGAGTAACATTACTAGACTGCTTGCTTCCCAAGTCTCAATTAGTCCCAGCTGCACAAAACCTGGCAGGAAAGCAATGTGGCACAGCTATCCACAGCCTAGAGAACCTTACTGAGCCAGGACACGAGGGGCTGGGATGGAAATAGCTGGCAAGACATGGACACTTCTTGCACAGACATTTGCTTGCTGCATTACTGGCTGTGCCACCACTTTAGACATGCTGTCCTTGCTCCCAGAGAGGGCCCAAGAAACAAAGTTTCAAGTCTGCCTCACCAGCTGGCCTCAGCATTATAAATAATAATAATGACAACAATTCAGTAGTACTTAAATCAGACTTAGGTGAAGAAAAACCTAAAACATGTGAGTCAACAAGAAAAGACTGAGCCTGAAAAGAATCTACAGGAATATTTGGTAGGCATGAATCTCTCCTATTCATCTCAGTAAGCTATTAACTAATATGTACTGTACTGAACATTTAACTTTAATTACTGCAGTGATTTCATTTCACAGGTAAGAAGGACTGACAGTTTTACCTCACCACACTTTGCAAGTTTTTGCTTGATAGATACTGTTACCTCCTTACATCTGAAAGAAGCAAGCCCTAAGACCCCAACAGGGCTTTTGGTCACATTCAGACCCCCAGAAGAAGAGCAAGACTGTCCCTCAACACATGCACAGTCTGCCCGGGTTGGGGTCCAATCACCAATCCCTCTGAGGGGATATTAGCCCGATGCAACTGGGCTGAAACTGGAAAGAGCCATCACTCCCGGAACTGATCCTCCTAACGACAGACTCCAGAGGGGTGGGTCACCAAAAAACTTCGAGCTTGCATCCACTACAGATGGGAACAGCTTCAGCTGTCCATCAGCAAAAAGAGAGAGAACAAAGTGATCCCACCACCAGAACAGACATTTATCTATATAGAATCCTCCAGTCCAGCAAGCTGGAGAGTGATTCCCAGCACATCAAATTCAACTGGTAGCTGTTGACCAGCACAAGAAGTTGGCTTTCATTACTTAAAACTCCCTCTCGGCTTCTTCCCTCTGCACAAGTAACCCGCGTTAACAGAACAGCTCTCTGTCACCCTCTTGTGATAGGACCAAGAGGACTTAAAATCTCCCGGAAGGAGGTAATACTAAAAGAGCATGACATTTACAGCATGTACAACAACCTTGCGTTTAAGACTTCTTTTAAGTCCAAAGGTTCCACTCCTGTTTCTGACAACCAAATCAGTGTCGCCCTACATATAAAGTATTTTACCTCACCATGCACCATAAAAGGCAAAAAACCCCACAGCATGACAATCATTGCCCTTCACAGCCCGTCAGCAAGGCTGGCGATCTCGCTCTGGGCCCCAATAGCTGTTTCTAGATGTGTTGGCCAGATACAGGCACAGGACTGGAAACAGAGATTGCAGCCAGGTAAATTTTTTGAAAAGGAAGAAAATTCCCTCCTCAGAGGAATAGAGCTCTGACTTCCGATAAGCACTCACAACCCAGACCAAGATTGCATTCCTTGCTATTCCTTTGCCGAAATATAACCTCACACACTATCAATTCTTTCTCCAGTAAATGTCCTTGTGTGTATACTTTAGTTCTCATGCTGTCTACTCTCAGCACTCAAGTCCCTGAGCAAGGAAACCACTGACAGCAGCTCTACAGCTATCACCTTCAATTAACTCATCAGACTCCAGGGGAAAAACTTCTCAGTGGCACCATTTCAGACTGCTCTGTACAGGAAAACCTGAAATACTTTGATCTGGAAGTGGAGGATGGGAAGAGGAGAAGGGTTAAACAGGAATAATCATCTTCTCACTGTTGTGCTCTTTTCCGAATTGTTCCCAGCTTTCTACAGAAAGCCCCACACCTCAGACTACATTATATATGTTAATATATCATTTGTGCATAAAAAAAGCAGTATCATTCCCCCTCTCATGGAAGATCTGGGATTCCTCTGCCGGCTCACGGCAAGGGGAGAGCAAAGCACGATCCAAAACACGAGCCCTGAGAGAATGAGTGACTGGCTGCGAAGCCAGCGGGAGCCTGCTGCACCCCGAAGTGCCCCTGCCATGCCAGCATGAGTGCTGTTCCAAATTCTGCTTTACTATTGTCTGATAGAGTGACTAAAACGGAAATGTTTCGGGGATTAGGATTCCTGAGTGATCTAATACAGGATGCTTTTGGTTTAAAGGAGGAGGGGAAAAAAAAAATATAACTAGCGAGCGGCGAGGCTGAAGCTCCTCCTGAGCTCCCCTCCCCACCGCCACCCTCTCGGTTTAAAAAAGGGCCGAATGTTACCATTTTTGGACATGAGCTCCGCGCAAGCCCTGCCCCAAACCACACCATTCAAACCAGAAGCCAGTTACCGTCCCGCCGCCGGCCGGCGGGGCCGGGCGCGGGCGGCGGCGGGGACCCGGGGGGGATGCGGAGGGGCCTCGCCCCGCCCGGGCGCACCTGCGGGCCTGGAGCCGGCGANCGCCCGCTCCCACCTCTCCGCCTCGGCCGCGCGCAGCGCCGCGGGGGCGCGACGCCCCGCCCACCTCCCGCCTCCGCGCCTCTCATTGGCCGCCATCCGAGAGGCCGAGCCCCGCCCCCGGGAGAGAACCCCCTTCTCTCATTGGTTTTTAGGCGCGTCCGTCACGGCACCCGTGTGTCGTGATAGGCGGTTCGCGGCAGTCCCGCCCTACTCGCGGCCTCGCCCTGCACCTCCCCTGCGCGGCGGGGCGATCGCCGGCTGTGGCGCTGGGCCTGTGCCGTGCGGTGCCGTCTGGAGGGGGCTCCGCGCCGCTGTGGGGGCATTTGCCGTTCCAGTTCTCCGCGGCAGGATGGGGCGCGGGAGCCCGGGAGCCTGTACTGGGCGCGTCCTAACGGGCGGATTCGGGTGGCATTTTGTTACAGAGTCACAGAATAATCTTGAGCTGGAAGAGACCCACAAGAATCGTCGAGTCCAGCTCCTGGCCTTGCACAGCACCCCCAGAGTCACACCCTGTGCCCGAGAGCATTGACCAAACGCTGCTTGAACGCTTTCAGATTTAGTGCTGTGACCACTGCCCTGGGGAGCCTGTTCCAGTGCTCGACCACCTTCTGGGTGAAGAACATTTCCCTAATATCCAACCTAAACTTTCCTTCATACAACTTCAGGTGCATCAAATCCTGTCACTGTGAGGATGTTTTCGTGGGGCACAGCTGGTGCCCGTCCTGCCTGCCCCGACGTGAGGGTGCTCAGTCACAGCCCCACAGTCCTGCTGCCCGACTCAAAACGCAGCTTGTGGAGTTGTGCAGGTGTGCCTACCTACATCTAGGGTGCACAAAGAAAGGGCTGTGTATCCTGTTCCTGACTGGTAATCGCTGGTCAAGGTTGGGATTGCCAGCACTGGCAGCCAGAGTCCTCACACCTGGAGTCAGCAGGTGCAGCTGTGGGACATGCAGTGCCGCACCAGGGCCTCCCAGACCCACCTGCTGCTGTCTGCCCACAGATATCTTGTTTGACAGGAAAACACTAAACTGAAGTGCATTTTGCTCATCTAGCAGCTTCCTAGAAGGGAAACACAACGCGTTAAGGAGTGTACCAACATGCTAACACTTGACATGGGCTTCTGTCAGTTAAGCAAGTAGAGGGAGAAAAAGGACAGCAGCATTGTTTGTTCCCCCCGGTAGACTCACTGAGAAGCACTATAGCATTTCGCACAAAATCTAGAGGAAGCCCAAGGAAACACAGATTTGAAACAAGGTTCTACAGCACTATGCAGAGCAGAGTGAGTTTGTGTCCCAATTTGTCCGATACAGAAGAAGCAGAGAGTTTGGAGCCCAGGGATGAGGGAGAGGGGGTTGCTGAAAATGGACTGGAAAGATGCTGCAAAGCACCAGGTTGAATTGAGCTGAAATGATCTACATCAAGCTGGATTTAGCCCTAAATTACACCAATGAGTTCCACTTGCAGAAAAGGTGAAATTTTTTTCCTGCTTCTTAACAAACATTGGAGGTGAATTTGGATATATTGTTTACTTCTTGGCATAAATAACTGTGCAGACTATAATGGACAGATGTATGGTATAATGGTACTCTGTACTGTACTCAGTCTTCGTGTGTCATATGATGCTCCTTTATCTACACTTGAAGGTATCAAAAACACAAATACAATTATCAGAATAATAACAGTTCTGCACCATTCAGAGACTTATATTCACTCTACCATGCCTCACTCAAGATGAAGAAAGATTATTTAAATATGTAAGTACAGTAAAATTCATAATTTTGAAGAGGAAGGGCAAATTTTTATTTCTTACAACCATTCGATGATCCCCCAGTAACAGAAATTGTGAACCAACAGCTACACCCTGATCACATGATAGAGAAACAACAAAGATGTCTAAAAAAAAGACGTCTTTGTACCTTCTTGTTTTTATTATTTATCAAGACACTTTCCACCTGAGGAATCTGGAAGAATATGGGACTTGGTAAAGGTCTGGGGGAAAAAAAGGAGGAGGGAAACAAACACATTCCTTGAGAGAAGTCTTAGGCTTTGTATTTTAAGGCAGGGGGTCCTACTTGCTTCACCGCTCCTATATTTTAAGAGTCCATTATTGAAAGCCACTTTTCAGACCTTCACAAATGTGGTGAGAAGTCTCAAATGCCTTCTGGTTAGTGGGAATTCTCAGTATTTCCCAGGAAATGCTCAGCACCATGGGGATCCAAGCCCTGAGACATGCAGTGGGTTTCTGTGAGGCTGAATCTTCTAGGTGCTGCAAAGCAACTGTCGCCGTACTCATAAAGTTACTATTTTACCTGTGTGAAATACACTGAGTGATTTCTTACAGAGTCTGGTAATAGTATAAATAGAAAAATGTTTTTAGTTGCCAGTATCCTGTTCATGTACCTATTTCTTCTTGCATAGGGCAAAGGATGGATTAGACAATTTAATAGACAACATAAGTGCAATAAACTGTTATAAAATCAAGAACTAGTGTGAGGTTTCTAGTGTATTAGAGCCTCTCTCCTAATTGTCCCTGACATTTGTATTTCTAACTTCATCATCCTTGCTTCTCAAAATTCTTTCTTGGATTTCTGGGAAATATCTTAATTTTTCACTCCTAAGCTCATCCCAACTATTAGCTTTTTACAAACTCCTTAACAAAAGGAAGTGAGTGTACTTGGCCAGAGTTTTGTGAACTCACAAGCAATAGTGATGGGGGGGAAAAAGACTGTTTCCAAATTTGGGATAGCTCCCGGATCCACTTGACCTTTGGCCTTGCAAAGAGTTGTATCAGCACCACGATGGGGAAGAGACAAGCTTGCAATGGGAGAGGGAAGCACAGCAGCAACAGGAGCTGCAGAGCCCGGTGTTGCTGATGGGAGAGGTGCCTGTAACCCCAGCAGTACTCTGGTCTTCCTTACTTCCTTTCATTACTCCTAGAGTTCTCTTCTCTGTACGAGATTGCTGCTGATTTCTCTGGGCGTTATTCCAACCCTGCTGGACCAAGCGGGTCTCCAGTAAAGTCTTTCCGATCCAATGAAGAGAGAGTGGGCTTTCTGCAGGGCAGGGGACAGAGTCACCATGGGAACAGTTGGACATACATCCTACTTCTTCAGCCTGCAACAGATAAAAAGAGGAACAAGCCCAAAGGCATTAGGGTATTTCTGGTTACTGTTTGCTGCTCATTCTCTTTGTGCTTTGCATATTAGCTACAGGTCACGAGCTCCCCTGGGGACATATCTGTTTTTTTGCCAAGAACATCCATAAGCTTCTGTAACGAGGCCCAGCAGGTGAGCTCTGTCACTGTACAACAGTGAACAAGGCTGTGTTGGAATGGCCCTTGACTTTTGTTTTGGGAAGTCTTACAGCCAAGTTTCAGCACTTACGTTCTGCAGATGCACAAAACTTTGTTGCTCGGAGATTTGGCAGTGAAATTTGAATTGCATGTTGGGCCATCACAGTAGAGAATTCAACAAGTTAAATTCTTTTTCCTAATTTCTATGTCACCAATTCAGGACATACTACCAGTAAGAACTCAGGCCCTGGGAGATGCAGGCATTAATTTCGTTGAGCTCAGTGGGGTATACCATGCTTCATGGGGTCTAGGGAGGAAGGGGCTTGGGCCCAGGCATTGGGTAGAACTTACGTTTTTAAGAAGTGTCATTGAATAACTGCCATGGTCATCAAGGGATGGGCAGAAAAAAGAAGGAACAACCAAGGTAGAAATGGTGTGTTTGGACAAAAGAAAAGAGAGGCCCAAATGAAGCTCCCAAGTACAAAACATTTTCCTTCCTTCAGGGCCTCTTCACCCAAGTTGCGTTTCCTCTTCTGCTAGGACCCTACCATCCTAAGTCCTCTTTGCCTTTACTTCCCCACCCAATTACCTGATCTTCCAAAACTGGTTCCCCAGTCCTTCACCCTAAACTGTGGGATTGCACAAGTAGGTAAAGAGGATGTTATCTTGTCGCCCGATGCAGCCTTCTGAGAAGAAAATGCTTTGTATTCTTATCAAGATCTTTCCCACACTCTAAACCTCAACAAGAGGTTTGTTTTCATATTTTCATGGAGGAGGAGAGAGTTGATTGACCATTGACCTAGCCAGTAGGCGAGAGAGGTGGCAACTCTCACCTCCAATCCATGGATCCCTTTGGAGTTCTATAAAATGTGAAAGATGTAAATAAAGTTCCTCTTTTCCGGCACAACTCAGCGTGTAGAGGCAATTCTTTTCTGTCACCGATACCACAGCTATCTCCTTCTTCTGCTGACTGGAAGTCAACCATGCTTGTTCAGAGCATGAGCTTTAAAACCAAAGTGACTTACAGAGCGGTCTTCATATATATTTGCTAATACTGTTTGATGAGTGTCATTTTGTGAAAATGATTTTTTTTTCCCCTGTGAAAATCCTGATTTTACTTTTCTAGCAGAGTATACCCTAGATTGTTCCCTTTGCTTTCACAGTGTCACTTCAACAATAGAATCAGGAATTACACCTCTAGTTCTATATTCCTGTTATCATATACCCCTATCTACTTTCATCCTTCAAGGAGTACTCGACCAACATTGCCCATAGAACACCCCCTTTGCTCCCTCACTTTATCCCTGAAGGGAAAGGTGTTTGCTGCTCAGAAGTGCACATGCAACCAAAGCAACTTGGGCAGCTGCTGAACTGGTTCAGCAGAGGGACATAGGGAGTAAAACCATCCAGTGGCACTGACAGAGTCATGTTAGATACCCTTGAAACACATTGTACAGTGAAATGACCACCTCATTGGAGTTACCATCTTATTCTATGATATAGGCATAGAGACCTTCAGTCACCCAGAGTTAATAATTCTCATGTTTTGCCTGCAAGTTGCCCTTTACTGAGGGGCAGGTCTTTATAGGCTTTTTTTGCTCAGTCTTCGATTTTCTGTGTCAGTCTTTAAAGGACATTCCATTTCACAGTGCTGCCACAGTACCTTTGTCTGGCCCAAATAAAAAAGAGACTCAGGAACCAGAGGAGATAAAGACAGTAGCATTTTCCATGCTCCTACAAGAGACAGGGAATGGATTAAAATGTAGAAGAGAGCACACTTCAAACTGGATACCATAAGTACACAAATCCCTGACAACTGATGTATCCATGTACAAACCAAAGACTTGATCCAGGCCATGCTCAGTGCCATCTCTCCGGGTGGAAGCAGAGGAAGATGCTGCCCTGAGGCACAGGGGAAGCCATGGTGCAGCAGCTGCTGCAGAAGCTACACACCTCCATGAGCAGAGCCCTGAAAGGCAAAGCCAACCAGTGCCTTCCACACGGTAGCAAGAAGGCAGGAGAATCTGCTTACCTCTGGAGACTGCAAATGAAACATAGGATAGCTCATTCCTGCTGCCACCAAGAGGGAAACTCAGGTCTGAGTCTCTTGTTCTCACTCTGCATAGAGTTTGCCTGATGATGTGCCTGTGGCTTAAAGAGGCAAGAGGCAGCTTTTATTGTTTTTCTCACTTCCTAGACACCAAAACTGACCATGGAACAAGTGTGCCAAGCTTTGGAGGTAAATGTTGTGAAATTTTCCTGGAAAGGGGACAGCTGCAACACGGTAGGAGAATAGCAAGGACAGGGATTAGTCTCTTTCCGGCCTCCACCCTTGCCTTCACAGAAAACCTTTTTTTATGTGAGAGTCACTGAGCTCTCAGACCTATCATTATTTAGCTCCAGCTTAAAAACTTCACTTAAAATCCTTTCACTTTGATGTTCTCCATAATTGCAAGTCTGCTATTTTGTAGTATGCTGCTTGAAAAAAAAAAACCAGCCCTCCCCCATCTTCAAGGATATCACTTGTACAGTGGTATCTTCAGGCTGTTTTCAAGCAGAACCCCTTTCTGGCCATAGCTTGGAATCACTTTCCAGAGAGAAAGCCAACAAAAATTTCATTTCTTCTGAGCAAGGCAGTTGCCTTGTCATACTTCAGCTACAACATACCGCACTGGCTTCTTTCCCACACGGCTCTGCCACTAACCTGCAAGTCTAACACTGACCAGAGCAGCAGTAGTCATTGCTATGTCATCCATCACTGCTCTGGGATGTGCTGGATCCCTCACAGATACAGCCAGTATGGGTAGGGCATGCAGCTGTAGGTCACAGTTGTTTCAACAGTGGGTCAGCAATCCCTGAGTGAACAAACCCACAACTGCACTCAGATAATGTTGAGAGCAAAGCACTTTGAGGGTGCTTGCTCAAGATTTTGCATGCTGCTGCAGTGGTCTTTAGCTTCTGCAGACCCCATGCTCCATCCATCCAAGGGTCAGTTTTGCAGAAAAGAAGCATTCCTGGGGGAAAATCTGCAGGATACAGCCACAGAAATGCATCACCAGAGAGCTCAGTCACATAGCCCCATCATCCCTGACAGGTTGCAGAGAGCTGGTGTAAGACCTGACCATGCTTGAGGTTCACTTGCTCATAATTTTTGCTCCATGAATGATGCAGGCCTGGATAATCCTGTAGGGGAAACCATGAAGGGTGACGGATGGTAGAAATTTGATACAATGCAAAATGTGATACAAGCAGGCCAGGCATGTACTGCAGTCTTTAATTCTTTGTGGAGAAGTGCGTGGTGTGAGAGTTGAGGCTATGTGAGTTACATATGCAGAGCAAACACAGAAGAGCACACATCAACAGATCTGGAGCAGACTGTACTGTCAGCAGCCAGGGAATGCTGTGCAATTGCAGCGGCATGGCAAAGCATGAATGCTATGCAGGCAGATGGTAATGCCAGAGCTCTCACAGGCCTTTCCCCAGGAAATCCACGTCCAGAAGTGCGTGCACAAAGCAGTGTCAGATGTAGAACACGAGAAGCAAACCTTCTGTCCCCCTCAGCATTTGTAAGGCTGTCGATGGAGTACTGTGTCTAGCTCTGGGTGCCAGTTTTTAAGACAGATACACATCAGTTGGAGAGAGTCCAAAGGAGAAGTAACAAGAAGGCTCAGAGGTCTTGAAAACCCGACCTTTGAGAAGAGACTGGAAGAAGCAGGCTTTGTTTAGTCTAGGGAAGAAAAAATATTTAANTCACAGTTGTTTCAACAGTGGGTCAGCAATCCCTGAGTGAACAAACCCACAACTGCACTCAGATAATGTTGAGAGCAAAGCACTTTGAGGGTGCTTGCTCAAGATTTTGCATGCTGCTGCAGTGGTCTTTAGCTTCTGCAGACCCCATGCTCCATCCATCCATGGGTCAGTTTTGCAGAAAAGAAGCATTCCTGGGGGAAAATCTGCAGGATACAGCCACAGAAATGCATCACCAGAGAGCTCAGTCACATAGCCCCATCATCCCTGACAGGTTGCAGAGAGCTGGTGTAAGACCTGACCATGCTTGAGGTTCACTTGCTCATAATTTTTGCTCCTGAAGGGTGACGGATGGTAGAAATTTGATACAATGCAAAATGTGATACAAGCAGGCCAGGCATGTACTGCAGTCTTTAATTCTTTGTGGAGAAGTGCGTGGTGTGAGAGTTGAGGCTATGTGAGTTACATATGCAGAGCAAACACAGAAGAGCACACATCAACAGATCTGGAGCAGACTGTACTGTCAGCAGCCAGGGAATGCTGTGCAATTGCAGCGGCATGGCAAAGCATGAATGCTATGCAGGCAGATGGTAATGCCAGAGCTCTCACAGGCCTTTCCCCAGGAAATCCACGTCCAGAAGTGCGTGCACAAAGCAGTGTCAGATGTAGAACACGAGAAGCAAACCTTCTGTCCCCCTCAGCATTTGTAAGGCTGTCGATGGAGTACTGTGTCTAGCTCTGGGTGCCAGTTTTTAAGACAGATACACATCAGTTGGAGAGAGTCCAAAGGAGAAGTAACAAGAAGGCTCAGAGGTCTTGAAAACCCGACCTTTGAGAAGAGACTGGAAGAAGCAGGCTTTGTTTAGTCTAGGGAAGAAAAAATATTTAAGGGAGACACAGTACCAGTCCTCAAATACATAAAAGTTTACTGCAAGGAGTAACACATTACATCATTTGCCGTGGCCACTGGTGAATCTGGGAATGGTCAGGATAGCAAAGAACTTGAGGAGGCCACCAAAGGAAGCTGCTGAATTTCCACTGCTGGAGATTTTAAAGAACAAATAGGACAGTTATAAGAAAGGCCAAACTTTAGGGACAATCAACCCCACAATGAGCTTGGAAGGTGAACCCTGTGTCACCTTTTGTGATCCCCCCCAACTTGGTTTCATACTGTGCAATACCATCAGCTTCAGAGGGTAAGACAGTACTATAGAGCAGCATGATTGTAAAGAGACCAATGATTGAAGAAAAATATTTACAGCTCTAGGGAAATAAAAGTGTAAAATCAGACATATGGAACCTGGCCTAGACAGTCTCATCACACCCCCATGTGTAAAGCACATTGCAGCACAACTGCTGCAGGATCTTGACCCAGCTGAGAGAGGTGAGTAAGGTAAAAGGGGCTGTGGGAAAATTATATTTATATACATTTACATGGACAACAACTGCTTTAAATCCACTTCCAGCTGCCTCATAAAGGAAGTGGCAGTTCTCTGTTACAGCTACCAGCAAAACTCACCATCACTCCAAATCCTGACTGGAGATGGTTCACTCCTGGTTTTGGCTTTTAAGTGCACCTCTCATGGCCTCTCCATTTCCTCACGCTTGTAGCATCAATTTTTTATTTCAATAATGAGATGGGTCACAGTGTCATCAAACTGCAAACTGTACTCATAATCCATGCTTGGGTATGGAGCCACAATGACAGATAGTTCATAAAGTGCTAAGAAAATGCAGATCCATGTGACTCTAGAGAGGCCCACCCTCAACATAGTGCACCAACAGGACATGAATGCTCTAAAATGCTCTAAACTAAAACTAAGTGCAGAGGGAGTTGGTTGATTCTTACCTGTTATCTGTGGTCTTCAGGATGCTAATCAAGGCTCCTGTAGTATCATCTAGTGCTCCTAAGGCTGCCCTGGGAGATCTGGGTGAAACACCTGAGATTTTCAGTTTCTTCTGTACGATGCCAAGCCACCTGCCTCCACCAGCAGCAGAGGTGGCACAGCTTAGCACAGTGTGGTGTGGAGGAAGAGCTCACTCCCCTTAGAAAAGTAGTTGGTAGAGCTGAAAAACATACCAACAGCCATCCAGGCATGTTAGCTTGTTCTCAGCACACAGTGGTCCAGCAGTGAGTGGGGAACACAATACTGAGTCAGTGAGGCTCGGATCCAGATTCAAACTTTTCTCAGAATTGGAGAAGGAGCCACACACTGAGCCTAAAGTTGCTGCCCCATTAGCTTGCCTTCCCAAAATAGACTTCCTGGAGCCTACAGCTAGCTGTGGGCTTCATGACTGTGGGCTTTGCTTGAAGAAATCCCTTCACCCCACTTCTCTGAAGGGTTTAGGGAGCACCTGGGTGGTTGGCAGCCTGCCTGTCTCTGTAGAACAGGTTAAGCCTCTGTGCTCTGCAAGCAAAAACTGCTGCATAGAAGCAGCTATGGGTTATGCATGCCTTTGTACAGAAAATCATCTTGTGTTCATTATTCTTGTCTCTCTAACTAGCTCATGGCTGTTTCTTCTCCATACAATAGGAGCAACTTTGCACAGCTACTGGAAATCAAACTGCACAGTGCAAAATTACCTCTTGTATCAGAAAGCTTCTTATTTGGAAAACTCCAGAGAACCTCATACCTTTACATTTGCAGTGGCTCCACTTTGAGGAAGGTGACACTTGTGGAGCAGTATAGCGAGGACAATGCCACTGGGCAGCACCTACGGCATACAGCAGGGGCAGCCACTCAGCAGGCAAACTAGGTAAGCTGCTTCCCCAGCTTCCTTTAATCTCTTCTCTAAGAGGAAGCTCCAAACCAGCTGTGCAAGCCCTGCACTCCCCTGTAGTGCTTTGACTCTCTGAGCCATGACTACCTGCTTGCACCTTCCCTGTAAGCCTCTTGTAAAATTAGCTTTGATACACAGCAAGTAAAGAGGGATGTGAGAAATGCAGACAGTGGCACTTTCAGACCAAGGCAAGGAGGCTCTCGGGGCAGCTCGGCCACCACCTCGTTCAGGCTGGGCTGCTGCCTGTGTGCATATTCCACCTGTGCTCTCTGGCTGTAGCCCAGCAGTCAGGGCCGGAGGTCATCTTTACCATGCAGAGTTTGTTCCACAAACAGGTCTTCTCCCATCCCTAGGGGCCCTTCCCAGGGCATCCTGCTACCCTGCTATTGTGCTTTTTAATTTTTTTTTTCTGTGAGAAAGCCTAAGCTATTTCTTCAATAGCAGAGAGGGAGATGAAGTGGAGGAAGAATAATAAATAATATAGAGTGGTGGAGCAGACCTCACATTAAACCTGAAGTCCACATATCAAGAAATCAGTCTCTCGTGTCTTCTGTTGGACCAACAAATTAACCAAATGAATGGGTACATGTTTTTTTCTTGACTTTTAAAAAATTATTAATTTATTTAATATTTTTTGCAGGGCAGGCCTCAAGCAGAGGCCTTCCCTGTAGTTGTGCTCCTGTCCCAGGAAGGACAAGATGCACTTCCATGTGGGATGCCTGGGAATCAGACTGTAGGCTTTTCACATGACAGCTTTTAGCAGGGTTTAGCGTGGCTGCTGTCCAGCCCAGCAGCCAGGGAGCCTGACTGGGTCCCTGGATGAGTGATGCACACAAGCCGGATCGCGGCAGCACCGGTGGACTGGACTCCCTTCTGATCACTCTGTCCCTCCCCGACCCCAGCGGTGGCCGGTGCTTGTGTAGGGACAAAAGCCGAGAGTCCCTGGTGGGCCACGCCGCTCTCCGCCACCAGGTTTTCCCACCCCGGGCCGTGCCTGGCCCCACGGCGCCTGGCCGGGAGCTTGAAGGTTTCCACAGCCATCTGCGGCCAGGCTGGTTCCCGCGGGCCGGCTCGCCCCCCGCAGGAGACACGGAACCGCCCGGCCTTGTAGGGAGCGGCAGCGATCCCCGTCCCGCCGGAGCGATCCCCGGCCTCGCCGGAGCGATCCCCGTCCCCCCGGAGCGATCCCCCGCCCCGCCGCCCGCGGGGCGCGGTCCGGGGCTGCTCCCCCCGCTCCCCTGCAGCGCCCGGCTCCCCCTCCGAGCCGGAGCGGGGCACTTTGGGACCCAAGCTGTGAAATGGAGGGCCAAGCCCCGACCGGGTGCAGATGGGGAAATGGGGACTGGGCTCATTGCTTCGGACGTGAGCTGTTTAAATAACTGTCTCGGTAAAGATGTGCTGCTGTGTATTGCCCTCCAGGACACAGGCAGAAAACAGTGGTGCTCTCCTCTCTGGAAAGCAAAAGCTGCCCTAACAGCTTCCCTGGGTCTTCCCCTGCTGAAAAAGGAGAGCCACTTGTTAACACAAAGGAAGATGTGGTTTTTTTCTTGTGTTCTGGCCAACAGCAAACTCACCATCACTGTTCCCGTCCAAAAATACCCTGAGCATCCCTACCCCATTCTCTTCACAGGGCAGTAGTAGATGAGGTTTCAGCACTCTCAACTGGCTGGCCTCCATAGCAACAGCAGCTTGGCCTCTGACCCTATATATTTAGTGAAAGCAGCGCTGTAAGAGAGCTAGACAGCTTTGGGGATGAAGTAGAAGCCTCATCGTAGAATGGTTCTGGCATTGGGGCTGACCCAGTGGGGCCTACTCCCACTTGGACCCACGTGGGAAGAAGTTGTTTCAGTCCTGGCATGTGCCTAGTATGTCTTGTCTGACACTGAATCAATGGCCCTATCTCATCTGTCCCACACAAGCCTTGACTCAAAACACACTGGATGGCAAACACCTGCTTTTCTTCAATCTGCAAAGAGTTGGAATCCATTTTCATGCAAATTGCCAGAGAAAGGCTAAAGGCTGAAGTGTTATCTCTCCATCCCAAGCAGCAATATGCTACCTCATGGCAGTCATATCTTCCAGAGGAATGAACCTTACAAAAAGAGGTGGCAGCTGGCTGCCATTTGGAAGAACAGAGCCAGTCTCACCCACAAAAGCAGCCCTGTGGCTGTTGTACTTCCAGCATTTTTCCACTTAGTGAAGGCCATTTCTCCAGCTAAGATGCTTGTTACCATGGTCTCCTTCTCCATCTTAACATTTTGGTGATATGCAGCCTGGTATATCTTGCTTGTAGCCACAGCTCTGAGAAGCTGATCCCAAGCAGCCACGACTGCCTCAAAGTTGTTGGACAAGAAGTAAGGATATCCCCATCTGGGGAAAAGAGAGATGACGAGAATGAGCCACAAGGTCAGTGTCCTGGACTCTCTTGATTACTTCATCTTGGACTTTAAAAAAAAAAAATCTTCATCTCACAGGGTGTTTTTAACTGCAGTAATTCCTGTGATATCTGAGGTTGCAGGTATTGGGAAATAGAGTTATAGTCAGGGACAGCAGAAGGCCTCCCACTGTTGGTGGCAGTACATAGACCATGGGGCAGAAAAAACCATCAAGGATTTTTCTCTTGCCATAATGACTATGCAGGTTATGCACATTGTACCCAAATGGTTATGGCTGAAGAAGCTGAACTAGTGAAGCATGAGCCTCAGAAAACTTCCTTGTACTGTTGTGGTAAAGAAACACAAGTGTTCTTTACTCTCTCCTGTAAGGTTGAGCTGAAAAAAATGCCTTTCAGATACTGCATCAGCCAGGACTTTGAAGAGTAGTGACGAAAATAAAAGCCTGGGAAGAAGAAGAAAGTGACCTGGTCTTACTATAAGACTTGGCAGCTCTGGGGCTGAGTTTTTGGCACTGTCCTGTTCCTCTGAACGCTTCGTTGACACTTGACATCTCTGGGCCACACTGTTTACAGTACTGCAGTCTAGCAGACTATGAATTGGAAATGCCAAGATCCTGAGATTTTGTGAAATATCCTGGTTATTTCTTCTGAAATTCCCACTCTATATCCTCCACTTGTATGAGTGAACTTAGACGATTCTGAAGATAACCCTCAGGCAAGAGCCCTAGATTATAATCTTTCTTTATAGCAACACCCACACAAAAGAAAAACCCTTGTGGCATAGTCTACCTGTCTGTGTATAAAGGTGGTTTGCTCCTTTTAGAATGAATGAAAGTATTTTCTGAAGGGGAAAATGTGAAAAAATCAAGAGAGCTGCGAATTGTGTGAAATGAACTGACAATATTTGTACGGGAAATACAGTAAAATATATTATTTTCTACTACAAATCATTACAACTACTGATATGCACAGTACAATGGTCATAGCCATCTCAGGTACAGAGCCAGAAATATGCTCTATGAGATTCGTTTCTAGTTCACTGCTGATAGACCTCTACCCACAGCTAATGAAGCACATTTTAATCCTTTTCTTTCAGATCCAAGTGTACGTATGTACACCACAGATACCTCAAGTGTGTGGTACCATGAAGAATAATGGAAATCAAAACCAAAAAGTTGTGAATATTTGGCTAAGAACACAAGGGAACTTACATGCAAGTTACACTTTTGCACACCTTTGCCAAAGCAGTGCCAAATTCAGCCCTAGCACTACACAAATATATATCCACTTGGTTGATGAGGGGGTTTGTTGAAAAGTTATAGTTAAGCCTGTCCTGACAGCACCTTGTTGTGGTATCCTGTGACAGGACAGAAGCTAAAATTTGGAAATAATTTTCATCATATGTGTGCGTTGACTCTCTTCCACATACTCATCATTTCTGGAACATACTGCTTTGGGGTTAATAATGTTTCTGGGATCTTTATTCAAGGATGATTTTCTGCAAAGGCAAAAAAAGTAACCAAACATCCCCTTCATCCCCCTGAATCTCTAAACTGTCATTTTTTGAAGGACAGACAATGCAAAAAGTACACAATTGATACAGTAGAAAATAAATATAAGTACTTCTTCATCACCTGACTCAAGTAAGGCTCCATTTTGGACTTTCAAAGTACCCAGATCTCCCTTGTGCTGAGTTCAGTTTAGCATCATAGCACTTTCACTTCAATGAGAAGAAAGCAGAGGGTGTTTGAGCCTAAGGTTATGGGAATACCACTTTATAACATGCTCAAATAGTGTCTGCTAATAGTAAGGCTGAGCAGAGCTCGCAGCATTGTGTCATCTCTGTCCCCATACCCTCTGCCCAGGGGCTTAGGCTGGGGCTGTAGACCTGTGTGGGTCTTGCTGAAAGACATAAATAACTTCACTCTTTTCTGATTCTGTTTTATTAAACCATCACATTAGCCACAAATTACATTGCCTTAGCTAAAAATAAATGTAAATAGCAGGGGTTGTCTGCAGATGTCTGGTCTCTTTGTGACTGGCACCTGAGATCCCTACTCATGAAAAACAAAGTGGAGAGCACAAGGCTCCCTGTTTTCTCCATGCTTTTGTGGTTTATAGTCTCTGGACACTTGTCAGCACTGTGCAATTGCTGAGTTTCATGTCCAGGGCCAGTTTCCTTGTTTGTCCAGGACTTTCAAATAGCTCTGGGGAGAAGAAGTTCAACCCCTCTTGTACGACCACAACAGAGGAGAGGTGAGTCTCAGCCCAGCTGCACAGATTTTTTTGGGGCATGACCAAGGCTCAGGGCTCTGGCACTTCTTTTGGAGCACAGCAATGACACAGCATGTTTGCCAATGGCATCTGGTTTGGAATGAGTCCTCTGAACTTTATTATTTTGCAGCATAACCCATCTCAGGGCAGTTGCATCCCAGCCCTTGGACACTCTCTGGGAGTTACTCCCATTTGCATCATAGCTTTTGCACACAAGGGAAAAAAACAACTATATACAACAATAGTAGTAATTATGGCAAGAGCAATTAAATAAGGAGGGAGAAAGAGGGTCTGGGCCCAGTCCAAACTGTGTATGCCCAATACCAAAACTACCATTACCTTAAACGGGACTGAGTGCTGGTTTCTTCCTGATTCTCAAATAAGACCACAGAGAAGGCACGCCTTGGATTTACAGCAATATTTTCTCTTGTACCTGTTTATCCGCTTTGTTCATTTATCTGTGACTTAACATTCATATTTCCAAAATCCAGCCCACCCAACAGGTTTCTGGGAGCATAGTCACAGTGTTTGCATCTAAAACACCCTGAGAGAAAAAACCAGCTCCAAGAGTGTTTTAAACATCAATAGACTTCAGTTCTGCTAGAGTGTTGGTGGAAGAAATTAGAGAGGGGTGCAAATGAATGAAAAATTCCTGCCACTCTTCTCCAGTCTGGTTCAGCAGAAGTACCAATCTCCTTGGAGCAGACTCATCCTTTCTGACAGCAGGTCTATTTCCCCCTGGTCTCTGCCTGCACGAGCCAGGGACCTCCAGCCCTCCATGGTCACTATTGATTTGGGTGTTTCCTCTGAGCACAACTCAGAGCTGCATGTGTGAGCACTCCTTCACATCAGTACCATCCTCTTTTATTAGGCATATTCAGACCAGCCTGACTCCAGTGTAGGTCTCTGTTTTCAGATAAGCCTGGGATGGATGCTCTGAAGAAGGAACAGAGCCAGTATCTGCCTTCCAGCTTCCCTGTAGGAGCAGAAGCAGCATTCACTCTACATGTAGTCCCACTGAGAAAAATTCAGGCCTTGCATTTTAATGTATAGCTACAGACACATCTCTCACTCCTTCCAGCTCCGATGGAAGTCTTGGAAAGAGCTACCACTGCAGGGTGTAGCCTTCAGGGAGGACATGCATGCATGGGACTGCCAAGTGGGAGGCACTGGCTGAACATCTAGGCCAGGGGGTTGGCTGCTGGGGAGCTCCAACACCAGGGAATGATGTTTGATGGAAAACAAAACCAGAAAATCACATCGAGTCCTGGGCTTGTAATTCAAAATGGAATTAGTATCTTGAATCTCACTCTGGTTTACTGTCTGTGGAAGTTCAAGTGAAATTTTTGTGCAGGCCAGTAGAAGTCTGTCATTCTTTAGTACCATCAGGAAATCCAGTTTGTAAGGGGTCCTGGGAGGACAGCTGGCCCAGCCACCAGCTCAGAGCAGGGCCAGTTTTCATCAGGCTACTCAGGCCAAAAAAAGCAGGATTCCACTAACATTCCCTTTTTCATCCTATCTGCTGGCTTGAGAGACTGGATTGTGTTTTTACCACATTTTAGTTACACTAGCAATAGAGAAACCACTGCAGCTCTGCCCAGCTGAGGAGTCAGGTTCTGTTTTGCTTTTTGCCCTAGTTTATATGAAAATGGCAATTGGTAAGCCCAAACTGTCCTCAGCTCCACCAGAACAATGGCCATTGTCCTGGAAAAAAGTAAATCATGCTGGTCCCCGTTATGCTACTTCTGGTGGCCACATTGTCTTTGATAAAAATAACCCAGGGCTATTCTTTAAAACAACATGGTCTGAGCTCCTCATGAAGGATGAGGCTTCTCAATAAAAAACTGTACCTGAATAGCATGGCCTCACTGCACTGCAACTACAGTACTGCTGGTGAACTCTCCTTGTGGTACCTGAGTTTTGCTTTGGAGATATCCTGGCCAAACAGAGAGTGTGTTGGGTCCATGCTTCCTGGAGACCAGGTGAGTATGTGGCCCTTCCCTCACAGCCCCTTGGTTTCACTGGGAGTCCTATGCCCTGTAACTGCTTTTTCTGGAGCCCGTGGACTAGACAAGGGATGATTGATGTCTGGTTTTCCATCACACTGTGCTGAAAAGCATCATTTCAGCCAAGCACTGAGACCAGGGAAACATAGGGAAAGAGAGTCTGTAAAGAGGTAAAACACAAAATAGGCAGGAACAGTGGCATGAGGGATGGAAGCAAGAGGGTTTTGATGGCAAGATTAACTGGGGAGCAAAGTGACATGTCAAGAGAAGCTGAGTACCACACAAGGCTACTTACAATGGGACAAGATGTTTCTATTTCTGTTTTCTAGCCAGGCTTTGGAAAGAGTGTGGAGGAAACAGATGGAATTTAACACCTGGCATGCTTACATTCTACACCAAGAAGTAGCATTTTCCTCTTTGCTTTTAAAGGAGACAAGCCATCTAAAAACAAAGGTTTAAATCATTAAAAAATCTCTTCCGGGCAAACTTTTTGGGTGTCAGGTAAGAGGCAAATGAACTGTTTTGATAGCACAGCATCTTCCCCCACTGTACTTTCAGAAGCATAAAGGCTGCTACTTTCAGAAAAAAAAAATCGTATGAGGGAAATGACAACTGATAGATTGAAAGGCTTATCTCAAAATCCTCCCTCACTTTCTCCCAGTTCAATGTCAAAGAGAGGTCAAAAATAGAGACAGCACACTTGAAGGTCCTAAGGACTTTAGATTTTGTCATTTTGTCATACAGCTGACAGATTCAAGCTTCCAGTCAATAATTTCTAAAATCGATATTGTATTAATGTCAGTATAATCCTCCAAGGCACAAAATAGGACACAAGCAAGCAGGCAGATTTCCAAACTGTTTGGCCCCTTTACATCATTTCCTCCTCGTAACTCATCCTGTGTATTGTACCTCTGACTTGACATCTCCGGCTTCCTTTAGATAAGGGAGAAATTCTTCTTGTGTCACGTGGACTTCTTTAGTTTTATCGCCAATTTCTCAGATAAAAGGGCTCACGTGAAGCAATCCTTGCTGAGCTCACATTCCTATCTTCTAACAGCAGAACATGAAGCTTTCCCACCTTATAAGGATGGGTTCCACTGCGTGTTTGAAAGGTGCTGCAACTGCTTTAAAGATTTAGCAGCCTGAGTATTGCAGAAGGAAATGTACCTGGTACCCGCCCCTCTGGATTAGCCAGCTACCTGGCATTCCTGCAATGCTGTTCTGTGCACCAGAGCAAAAACCGTTTGGAAGGTTGTATTCCATATTTGTTTGTGGACAGATTTTCATCTGTCTCCCAGCACAAACCAATGCTGGCTGCATTTAATGGAACAAGTCAGAAAATTTCTTCATTGATTCAGGAACTGCTTTCATAGATGGGAATTCAATTCCCCGAAGTCTGTTCTCCTCACTCCATGGCTGAACTCCAGGCCCTGAGTACCTCTGCTACTGGTGCCTAAAAATCAAGCAGGTTAATGCACTTCTATGGAGAAGAACCTCAAAGCATTTCCTTTTTACTACATGTGAAGAAAATTGGAATGTAAATGTATTAACAAAATAAGCACTGGCATTTAAAATGAAGCAGAGAAACCAGATGCTCTGTCTCTTTCATTATGCAAAGCAAGAAGGAAGTGTCCCCAGAAACACCAAATGGCACCTGTTGTGTGGAGACCAGTCTGCCTATTCAGACTTTTATGCAATAAGGACATCTTAAGATTTACCAAATATGCAGCCTTTTAATTTTCTTTTCTTTTTTTTTCCAGTTTTCAGGCTACAAGTCATTGTTCCACTCATAGTAAAATAATATCTGTTTTGGAAGCCAAGGACTGGGGAGGAGGGGAGAGGCTCCCTCTTTGGCAGCTCATTTAGAATCTAGGCTGTGATGATGAGTGACGAACTACAGGCCATTTCATCACTGGCCATGTTGCTCTCACAAGGCTTCCTATTTATCACAAGCTTCCTTGCTCATGGAAAGGAAAGCTCAAGAGCAGAACTGCACAGGGTGTTGTGCTCCTCTTCACTCCTGGGCAGATGTGGGACTGTGTGGAGCTCTTCTGCAAGAGCTCAGCTGCTCTCTCCTTCCCTCTTCTCTGTGTTTTCCTTCTAGCTCCACTCATGTGAGATTTCTCAGCAGGCCAGGTCAGGAGCAGTAGGACAATCCTCAAAGGTTTCACTGAGAGGCAGGGAGGCAGAAGGGTCATCTCTGGGTGGGAGCAAGGGCGGATCAGAGAAGTTGGAGGTCAGTGTCCAGCTCCAACTTATTCAGTCAAAACTGATGCCAGGGGAAGAGTAGGTTATTTTTAATTAAACCAACAACAGAGAAGGACCCATGATATTGTTCTTGAATAGAAACTATTTAGAGGAATAAATCATCACCATGGAAACGGAGAGCTTTGCCAGAGCAAGACAGGAAACAAAGCACAGAGAGATACCCAAGGAATTTTCAGCCATGGTAACTGCAGCAACTGCTCTTTTTGGGGTTGCACCTTTGGTCTAGGGGACCCCAAGTTGCCTTCCTAAGCTCATGGGGTACAGAGTAGTCAATCAGCCTAGAAGCTTGTGGTGGGATGCAGCACCTCTGCAAAGCTACCCACCAGCACCATATATGCCTGGGGTGGGACATGAAAAACAAAGCCTGCAACAAGAGCCTGCAAAACATCTTTGGGAAGTAAAATTAACCACACAGGGATTAAACCAAAGTGAATCCAGAGAGCCTGAAGCCTTGAAATGTTATCAGCTTGTCTGTTTCTCTAAGTCCTGATTAGATCCAAATGCCAGTTCTTTATCTTGAAGTCCTAAAAGGCAAGGACAAGAGTTTAGCTGAAAGGCAACATAGCCTTCATCACATTTAATAATTTCTTAATGTCCCTCACAGTCATGCTACCACAACAGAGAAAATATGGACACCCCATCCTTGACTTTTTGTGCTGGCAGAGAGGCTGACCCCTGAGTAGATCTTTTCACTCAATATGATGTTGTCAATTTTTGAGCCATTTCCATGCTCAGGAGTCCAGCCTGAGCAGCTGTCATCTCCTCCACTGCGTTTGAAACTGAGCAGGATATATGGGCAGCTGCTTCACCTTGTCCTTCGTTGTGTGCCTCTTCAATGCAATTCCAACCATGAGTGTGTAGGCAGAATCAAAATTAAAGGCACAGAAAACCCAGAAAAGAAAAGTCCATTTGTATAAAACAATCTGGAGAAATGACAGCATCACAACTCCAGGCAACACTACTGTAGCCAGAAGGCTTTGGGAAGCCCAAAGGAGCAACACCATTACCAGCTCAAGAAGAACAAGCAGCCCTCATCCTTGCTTGATTGCAAGTGCAATAATTATCCAGCCTCCTTGACACTTATCCTAGTATTTCATGTCACGAGAAGAAACTCCATTACTTGTGCATGAAAGCCGATGTGCAGTGAGGGCACTGGCAGCCTCAGAAGTGACCCCGGTTTAAATGGCAGTCATCTGCCTGGGAGTCATCCTGGAGGCTTGCTGCCATGAACATGTGTCTGTACGTACTTCAAAATCCATCATGAGCAGCAGCTCTTGGGTGTGATGGAAAAATGTTCTCTGCCTTCAACACATGGGATTTAATGCCAGTTCCAGATCCCAGGACAAGGCTAGTAGCTTAGCCCTCCAGGTGGATTGAAGCAAAGCTGGGGAACCTGCTCTAAGGAGCAGAGGGTTGGTTATGTGCCTAAGTACGGGGGGTCCTTGAGTTCAGTGCCCTCGTTGTGCATCTCCTCTCCTTGGATGGGAGCAGTGCCTTGGATGGGAGCAGCTGGAGACATGCGGCCCCGGAGCGCCTGCGCTGGGCCTCGGGCGGCGGGGCTGCGCACCCGGCCAAGGCAGCAGCACACCAGACACAGGCTAATATTACTCTTCCCAGAGGTTCAGTAGGTCACTGCTTCATCCTGTGAGCAACTCCAGATTTCAGGGCAGTGAGAGAATTGTTTATATTGGCTACTTGTATGAATGTTAAAAAAAAAAAA
>VYZR01065822.1:0-12637 GCA_013400675.1 Oxylabes madagascariensis
AAAAAAAAAAAAGGCTCTTGGCATATAAACCACTTATCCTCATAATGTTGTCCCCTTTTGGAGCTGAAGGTCTGGATTAAAAACAGAAAACAGTTAAAACATCCTTAGCAAAATATCCAAGGTAATTTTTATTAACCCTCTGCATAATAGTAGTGACAGGACTAGAAAATTTCACCTGATGGGAGGGTAGAAGAACAGGGAAAAGAGTGATACAGAACTGTTAATTGCCACAATGTGGCAGGTGTGCATCAGACCCATGAAAACACTCACCTGTATGTCCGTCCTGCTCCTGACCTGCTGCTTGTACTGCGTGTGAGCACAGAGGTTTTTTCTCTGTGCGGGTGGCCCCAGCCCGCCCTCCCAAATGAAGCTGTTTGGCTTTGGCTTCACTTTCAAACACCAGCTAAGACCCACCTCACTGTGCTAGCAGAGGAAACACTATCTTCTCCCACCTTGGTGAGGAGAGGAAATGTGTTCTCCCTTATTTTTAAGCCTGTGGTTTGCCGAGCATACTTCTGACTTGTTCTGTAATACTCTCTGGCCGCGCTGGAACGACACAAGCCTGTGCTGGTGCCAGGAGCTGCAGCCCAGCCAGCGTCCGCCTGCGGAGCTTCACGTGGCTGGCAGTCAGTGCTGGATGCTGGAAGAGAACCCCCTCAGCCACATATCCCTGTTTGCAGCAGCCTGCTCGCTCAGGAGCGCTGAGCCATGAGCTCCTCTTTCCAGAGGGACGAGATGGAGGGAAAACCAAACATACTGAAAACTGCGCGCTTCGAGATGTGCAAACCCCAGTGCAGTCAAGACCCACTGCGTGGTGTAAGTTGCCACCTGCTTAAACCTCCCTTGCTGGCCTGATTTGACGCAGTGTTGGTGATCCAGTGTGTTGGAAGGCAGGGCTCCTCCTACTCCGGGGCCGTAAATCCCCCATCTGACTCCACAGACTTCCCATGCCAGCATCAGGTCAAGTGGGGCTTCTCACTTTGTCAGGGCTGAAGTACCCACAGTTCAGGAATTCCTTGGATGTTTGCATGGAGCAGCAGGTCAAGCACCTAAGTGGCAATTGTCTTCAGGAACTCCAGCAACCCATGGCCCCTCCAGTCCTTCTCTCTCCTGCTCTGGAGTCCAAATACCCCAAACTTTCCCCACCAGGCTCCCATTGCTCCCAGCCCGCTTCTCTCGCCCTAAACTTCCCCAGCCCATCCCTCTAAGCTCCTTCAGGCCCAAAGCTGTGTACACCCTTCCCTGCTTGCCCAGCCTGTCCTGTCNCTCATCCAGCTTGTCCTCTTTTTGTGTTTTTTGGGAGAACTCTGCCACCATGGCAACAGCTGTGTCAGACAGACCGACACACACCCATAATGCTGGAGCAGATGCCTCAGAGTTTTTGCCATTATCAAATCCTTTTACTTCTCTCACCCATTAACTCTTTCAGTGCTGACATTGCTGTGTGTCCAGCAAAGCATCTGGTTGGTTTGGAGACCAGTTTGCTTTGCTGTTGCTCAGAGAGGTACTGGAAGAACTTCCAAATATTTTATTACAAAAGCTAAAATGTGAAGGTTACTCTTGAAAGAGGCTGGAGCATGAGTTTTGAGGCTGGCAACTAGTGGCTTGACAGTATTCAATGGGCAGGAGTCCATGGATGTGCTTTGGCTTTGGTAGTTATCCCAAGAGTAATGGTCCTTATGGAATTTTCCAACTTTAAACCCAGCTATAGGTTTATTTTTAACATAGCTAAGCCCTTTTCACTTCATGTCTCTCAACAACAATTCATTTGGATGTACAGTGGGTTCAGGGACTGTGTGTCAGTAGTCAAAGCAGCATTTTATCCATCTCATTTCTTACCAGTGCCAGTCACTGGCTGGAAGTTACAGGCAGATTTTTCCAAACCAATATGGAAAACTAGAGCAACCTCAGCCGAGCAAATGATTGAAGCCCCCTCTGTTGGCATGGGACAAGCCAAGAACGAGGAACCAGCTGTTCTCCCTGCATTTCTCCCTCCAACATGTCTAGGAGGAGAGTCTTGCCTGGGAGTGCCAGCTGCACCCACCATGGTGTATGTGGGGACATCTTTGCTGGATAAATCTCCATCCCACCAGCGGCCAAACACCTGGGAAACCCAGTGTGCTTGTGACTTCTCATTCATTGATCAGAAAGTGGCTCCAGTTCAGGTTCAGAGGCTCAGTGGTCACTCTGGGCAAAGGCAGATTTAGCTCAGGGCGTGATGGCGTTCGCAGGGCTTGTCCAGGGAAGCCAAGAAAATGAGCCGAGGCCAGGGGCTCTGGCACTGAGGATGTGCACCTTCTGTGAACACAACACAGACAAAAACACAAACCTTAAAAATGCAAATCTTTGGGCTATAAATTCACTGCTCTACCCAAGGCAGTTGTTAGTTTTCCATATTTATTTATGATTCATTACAATCTGGATTTTTATAGATCTTCTACTCTAAGTTTTGTATTTAATTGAATGAGAGTCCTGGTATCTTTCTGCATGTGTTTATGTGGTTTTCATTAACTACTGTGCAATCTAAGAAAGATCTTTGTTAACCAAAAATAAGGAATGTTTGTTAATGTTTAATGGAAACAATAACAATAAAATTACACAATGATAATTAAAACCACCCCAACCGTAAAAGCTCCTTCTTAATGAATCATATTAAGGGAGGGTTCAAGCATATATTTATGATCTGAGTTGTGATTTATGAGCTAAATCCTGCCCTTGTATGTCTGCTTGAGGCTTTCACTGATTTCCATGGGGCCAGCATCTGCAGCGGAAGAAGGCAAATTTTGGATGTGTGCTGATTCAGTACTGTCAGAAAAGAACATTATTTTACCCTGACACAGTATATGCAGAAGTAAAATGTTACCCTCCTCTCCTCGCCATTAAAAATAGAGAGAATATGAAGCACGATGTTGCTGCATGTCCTGGCACTCTCCTGGTAACTGGCTGTTGGGAGCCTTTCCAGTGGATGTCCCAAACTCCCAGCAGTGATTTATCACTAATTGTCACAATGAGCCTAAGGATACGAGTGGTTTGTGGGGGAACAATAACTGATATTGGCAAAAACCACTTTCCTGGGCAGTCTGTGGGACCCAGACTATTGCACAGCATTGCATGTTCAAGAATTGGGTTCCTTTTTTATGCTGAATTTTCTCTGTGCCACACCAAGATCTGGAAAGGCTTGCAGTGGGTGCAGCCCTCACTTGCTGTCCTTGTGAGGCTGATTGACTTTTCCTGCGTGGAGTAAAGGGGCCTTAGGGCAAATGAGAATCAGACCCAAAATGTTTCTGATTTGCACGGAAAAGTCAAGAAAGGCAAGGCAGTATTCGTAAAACTAATAAGACATTATGATGTGAATGATATTTAATTAGCCAGATATAGATTCTTTTTATCTGAATACTTTTAGGGCCCAAGTGGATAAATGTGCAAATAATATCACCAGGCACAGAGGTACTTAGAAGAAAAGACCATCTTTAGAAAGATGCCCGATTTCCATCTATTCCACAGTGAGCAGAAGTGCAAACTTATTTAACAAAGCTCCGATGTCTGCGCGATAGAGCTGCAAACTTGCCCTGCGGGAAGACTTTAATTTTCAAAATCGGCAAGCAGTGACCGGCGCGTCACACAGAACAGACGCCGTGTCTCCCTAAGATTCCTTGTGCCTCTGCTCCGCTGTGTAGCTCCTTCTTCTCCCTCCCTCTCTATGTCCTCTCCAGAAGCCCCCTTGTCCTGGCTGTGTCCCCATCTCCCCTGGCTGAAGCGTTTTGCCGAAAAAGCCCCGGACCAGAGCCTGGTGCGAAGGGTGGGGGAGGATTCAGACCGTGCTGCTCGCGCGCCTTTGCATCGGCTGCCAAAGCAACTCAGAGGCTTATTTTTTAAAAAATGGAGCCCCCTAATGTCTATTTAAACCAGGAAAAATATACATCCCCTTCAGCCTTGCTGCCTGAGCCCTGGCCCCGCAGAAAGATGCTCTTGGCTTCTTCAATTAACAAATACGAAGGTAATGCCCTCCTTTCCCAGCACAATGACGGCTGCCACTATTATCCCTGGCCCCCAATTATTTCTGAGAATCTCTCACTTAATGAAGTTTCTCTGCCTCCCCTTCCCAGCTCAACAGACTCAGGGAAGCTTGCTGAACCAATTTAACAAAATGTTAGGAAGAATAAAATGTAACTGCATTCTCCTTTCTTTCTTTTGCCGTTTAGTCGGCAGCTCCCTGCTCTGTTCTCAGCTGTGTCCTTCACAGCGGTGCAGATCAGAGCATGGAAATGCATATCTTGTGGGTGCCAGGAGATGTGAATCATGAAAATAGGGACAATTCCTTCCCCTTGATCACAGTTTGACCACTTTTTCATTAAAAGGGAGCCTTTAAATAAAACTCTCTCATCCGAACACCTCCAAAATTGGGAATGGGATCTAGGTTTTGATTGTAATTCTGCTATTGCCTATGACAGTAGTGGGTCAAGCCTGCCTTCGAAGGTGAGTCATTAACTGGTGGTGCCCTTTCAAAAACCCAGCGTAAATCAGGCTGGGACTAGAGTGCCTCCAGACCAACTTGCAGCCTTGTAACACTGTCTGGTTGTCATTTTCCCTCACTGCACCATTCCTCTTTTCTGCTTTTTCCATCCATCTGTGGTCATCCCTTTATTTAGTCTTCTTTTTCACCTCTGACAGGATTTCTAACAGTATTTCCCCTGTCTTGCCTAAGGATTTTTCCTTTACAGATTGCCCCACTCTGTAATAGCTTCTACCTATGCTTTAAACAGCATTCATATAATTAAGACCAAAGAAGAATGAGAAGTCTGCTTAAATATTAAAAAAAATACAAAACAAACCACATTTTTGCCATTAATATTCCATGTTGGCAACACAGTGTGTCATCTTTAACACCATATCTTTCTTGAAGTGAAGCAAAGAACTCCTTTGTCTTAACACACCCTCCTTATTGATAATCCTGGCAAGGATTTGAGTCCCCCTGATGCCTTGGGAAGGCTGACTTGGAACAGAGACTGAGCAGAGCCAGAGAATAAAGGAGGTATCTATTAAAAGGCCTTTAAGGATACACCTTGGGCAGTACCAGAGCCTGGCCAGGGCTACACCCAAGATGGACCCAAAATGGTCACAAAATGGACCAGCAGTCACGAGATCTTACACTTTTATCAGTTTTGGTTCATTTGCATATTGGGGTTTAATTATCCAATTACAGCTTCAGGTTATGAAGTCCCATCCTTCTTGTTTTCTCTCTTCAGTCCACTGTTGTTTATGCTTTTGGGCCTGAAAACTTGCAACCATTGTTCTTGGTCTCCATCTGGAAAAGGATTTGTTTTTTCTACCTACTCTGTGAAGAGAGCTGACTGACACTTAATATGAGGCTCAGAACTACACACCCAGGCAGCACAGAATCTGAAAAATGTGAAAGTTAAAACTTAGGGCATCACCCCAAGAGTGCCTATCACAACTCAGGCTTCCCTGGTTTAAAACCAAGGCCTAGGCACCCCTAGGGGTGCAATGGTTGTGGTTTCTTCAAGAGCTTGCCCTGCAGAGGGATCCATGCAGCCAGGTCTGAGAAGAGCTTGGTGTAGCCTAGACTGCCAGACCCATGTGATACCATGAAACTGGGATGGAAATTTCCTGAAATTTCACAAAAAAGCCCTGGCATTGGGTTAGGATTGGTGGGAATCAGTTGGCAAGCCTGGATGTCATTGGACAGTTGGGTTTCTGCCTGAATATTTTTCACCAGAAATGTCTTCTTCCTCATGAAAGCTGAGTTTTTCCTCAGAAACCAGATGTGCCACCTGCTCGATTTCCATTTGTGCATCTCCTCATATCCTTGTTCCCTCTGTGGTCCATGTTCTGAGCACAGAGCCTGTCTCCATCCCCTTCCCACCGCAGCACTGACTCCTCATCCACTGTCATGCACTGATTTGAGTCTGGAGCCTGGCTGGAAACCAGAAAGTGGGGCAAAGTGTGGGGGCATGAGCTCTGATTAACTCCTGTCAGGACTGCTAAATATAAGCACTTTGGGGTTATTCTGGCAGACAGAAAATCTCTTTCAGGAGGGAGAGAACAGAAAATTGCACTAATAAAGGTACAGCTGGGTGGCAGCTCTTTCTCTCCTGTCCCTGAGGAAATGCTGATGTCTTTCATATCAACAAGCAGAGATTTCTCTGAGGGCAGGCTCTGACTCTACCTGAGCATTAACATGGGCTGCAGGAGAGCAAAATAAGAGAAGACTGAGTCCCCAGCTGGCCTTGTCGAAGTGTAAGGGACCTATTCCAGCCTGAATGCATTTCTCTTGCAGTTTATTCCGAACTCTGACCATGTGCAGACGCTGCCTGTTGGCACCTTGGACGCGCAGATGCCTTTTAGAAAGCCGTGCTGGGAAGCTGGCAGCCAAAACAAGCAAGTGATCCAGCACCTGGGATGCCTGTGACAGGGTCCTGCCACTATTCCCAAGATCTGAGGCACAGACACTGAGCTGCTAGAGCAGGACCAGGCTCCTTGACTTGATTTTCGTCTGTCCTGGCTCTGGCCCTGTGGAGGCGCAGGTGGAAATTGCCCTGGGAGATGGCAGCTGGAAGTGCTATAAGGAAAATGGAACTGCTGGCTTCCAGCTGAGCCCTTGCTAAAAAATATTGGTACCAGGAGAGCTGCCAACCCAGGAAGTCTCTGACTGCTCCTACCAGGACAGGTGAAGCCCTCCAGGGGTGATCTGTGCTGCCAAAACCTGTGAGGAACTCCAGTTTAAGGGAAAAACATGCTGGCAGAAGAAGGAGGAGAAAGCACCAGGAAAAGCAATCCATGACAAGCATATTCTTCACTTGAACAGTCCAGGAGCCCAGTGCTGTGCTGCTCCTTGGCAGAGCAGAGGCAGGAAAGTCAATTGGACTGGAGCTGGCAGCAAGTGAGAGCCTGTCCGGTCCACTCACTGCAATCACTTCCATCTCCTGCAAAGGGTATTTTCTTCCTTTTTCTGCCACCTTGTCCAGGGAGTCTCTTGCTTTCAGCTCTCTCTGCTTCCTGGTTTGGTTCCTTACCATGCACCAGTCCACAGTGTTCAGTGGGTCTGCTGGAATGGCTGTGGGATGGTCACTTGGTGGGCAGCTGCTCAGCATCTCTCTTTGTCCCTGAGGAAAGCCAGGCTGCTCACCCACGTTAGCTCCCAAGCATTTTGTTGGCAGCCAGAGGCTGACCCCCACAGGGATTATTGACTCTCTTTGTAAAGTGCTGACTACAGGAGAGAGAAAGGAGACAAAACTGGTAAATTTTGTAACTATTTTCAGGTGGCTGATTTTGTTTCTCCTTGGTATGTCCAGATTACAGCTCCCATGCTTCCACCACAGGACAGAGTGCAAATTTAACCCCTCATCTCACAGCCTGGGTACTCTACAAACCAGGACTTTCTTGTCCAGGTCCTGACAACCTGTACAAATTTTGGGTGAAAACACTTTCCTAACACTTACTCTGAGCTCTGTGGTGGTGAAGGATACAAATCAGTGTGTCAAGCCTTTTGCTTAATCCCACAGCTGTGAGACCTCCTTCTGTCATCCTCACTACCAATGGCCATTTTGGGCACTGGAGGATGCAGCAGCCCTCATTAATTAGCAACAGCCTAATTCTGCACAAACCCTTATGCCTCCTCTAGCGCTGTCCATTTGAACACCAGGGGATGACAGCTGTTTGACAGTGGTTTTTAAGGTTTTTTTCCCTTAACAGCAGCATTTTTTTCAAGTGCAGAAATGAACACATGTTCAGATCTGGGCAGAAAGTTGGGTTTTTGCTTGTTGGACGTGCCTGTGGTTTGACTGCTGGCTCCATAAATGGGATTCAGATAGCAGTGTCTGACCTCCCTCAGTTTCTCTGCCTGCTGCCTCTCTGCGTGGTGCTGAGGGAGGACATGAACTCAGTCCAGCCCCCAGCCAAGGGGGATGAGGAGGCTGAGGAAGTCTGGCTGCCTTTCCCGCTTTCCCAGTATTGTAATCCAGAAATGAAGCATACATCAGTATGGCTAAATAAAATAGTGCAGGAGTTGATTCATGTCCCCAAGACAAGGGACACTAAATAGTTTGTATGTTGGTATTTCCTGTAAAGCAGAGTGGCTGTGCATAAATAATACAGCCTTGGGTCTTCTCTGGGCCCAAAGGCCCTGTGGTCCTAAAATATGACTGTGACCCCTTGCACATTTTTTTTCCCAGTTTAAAGCAACTGAAGTAACAGGAGGGCTGTGTTGCAGCACACCGGAGCTGACTTTTATGGTATGAAAATTTATGGCATAGCATGAGGTGCAGCTTAAAGGCTTAAGGTTTGCTGGGGTAGCACTGGAGATAGATCGTGGGGATAGCAGGAGGAGCCCAGGCTACTGCAGTGTTTGTCATCTGCTCTGGGTCAGAGTCGAGGAGCAGAGGTAAAATTCATCAGTGAATGTGGTCCCATGCCCCATGTTTCACCCCAGTCCCTGGCTGCTTGTTTAGGGTTTGTACCCAGAGGCACCAAATGCAGCTGCACAGGTCGTTTGATGACAGCACTTCCTTTTGCATCCTCAACACGGTCCAAGTTGTTTCTTTTTCCAAATGTACCGTCAGCAGCTTTTGGAAAGCAAAAGGGAGAAACCCCTCTGCAAGCAAAGAGACAAGCAGAAGAATGGCTGCCAACCTATAAATGCTGCTTTGGCCCTGCAGAGCTTTTGGCAGTGATCTCCACCAGCTGAGCTGGTGGTGTGGCTGGTGGCTGTAGCAAACCACCCTTCACCAAGCATCCAGAGATGTGCACATGGTCAGGGTCAAGAGGGGACTGTGGCCTCTTAACAGGTGGTAAATGACCTCTGTCCCCTGGGGTGACTGCTGTGGTTTTCATCCTCATCTGCTCCCTGTGTTAATGCCCTGCTTCATCCATCCCAGCCTGTGCTTCCTTTACCTCTTCTCTCTGCCAATGCTGGGCACTTCCCATTTCTATCCAGGCAATGCCAGGAGGAGGCTGGCACTGAAAACCCGTGTCATCCTGTCGATGTTTACATCTCCAGCATCCAGCTCCTTTGCTGCCTTTGAGATCCCAGAGGGGAAAGTGCAGGGAAAATCTGGCTCTGCTGCCATTGCCCTGGGGCCAAGAGCAGCCTTGGACTTATGTGACTGTGCTGGGGCAGGAATGAAGGTTGTCCTTCAGAGGGTTAGAGGAGACCTGCATGGGGATAAATTTGCACAGGGCCAGCACAAAATGATTCCTTTTTCCCTGGCAAGTGCTGAGATCCCTGACTGAAGCCCTGAAAATGCTCAAAGGAGTGCTGGCAGAATAGTTTCAGCTTAGCCAAACCCCACGTATTTTCTTCCAGATCCATTTGGAAAGCCAGCTGAGTTAGTTTTTGAAATGCTTCCCTAAATATTCAGCCAGAGATGTGGAAAACTTCTGTACAAATAAGAAAAAGAAAAGCATGTGAGGACTCTGATGTGTAGTGCAGTGTTAGGAGCAGCCATCCCCACCTGCCCTGGCTCTGCCTCATGGCCCCAACCTCTGCCTCTGCATAGTCTGGGTATCCTTGACCAATAGAGTCAGCCTCTGGATGAAATGTCACTATCCCTGCCGCATGGAAAACATTCCAGAGGCTCGTTGTGACACTTGGTCATTTGTGCAGCACTGAAGGATGGAAAGTGTTACACATGTGTTATGTATTATTATTAACTCGGAGAGTTTCTGATTTCTAGTACCATGAATGATAGTCACAGATGTACAAGGGCCCACATAGNGTGTTACACATGTGTTATGTATTATTATTAACTCGGAGAGTTTCTGATTTCTAGTACCATGAATGATAGTCACAGATGTACAAGGGCCCACATAGTTTATAACAAAGGTAAGATAGAATATGGATAATCTTGAACTTTCTGTCGGTTATTTTTAATTCAAAACCAGATCTGGGACTGAGATTCAGCCTTTGCTGTTTAGTTATCCAAATAATAAAATTAAGACCAAAGCCAGATGAACTTAGGGAAAGTTAAGGTTTAGATCATATCAATGACTGTACCTCAGGCCCAAATTTAACATGCTGATACTTTTTCTCCTTGCTTTTAAACTATATGAGGGACTTCCTCCTCCTTTTTACAGAAACCAGATGTGGGTTATTTTTTGACTGGCATTTCATGGCAATGTGTATCCTGGTTTACGTGCCTGATCTTTTTTCCATGAAACAAAAAAAGAAAAAAAGCCAACATTGCTTGCAAGTATTAAAATGGCAACTGTGGATGGGAGCAAGATTCAATGCAATGGAAAGCAGATTAGATTAAGTGAACTGTTGAAAATTTATTCTTCTGGTTAATTTTATCTGTAAAATTGTCCTAAAGACTAATATTGTCAATTCTCATTTGGCTCTGTAGGACCTGTGTGAATCCATATCCGTCCTTTTTTGGCAGGCCTTTTTATCACCAGTGGTACAGTGACATCTAAGTGTCAAGAAGATGGGCCAGTCGGAGCATAGAAAATTGATTTGAGCAGCACCATCCCCCCTTGGCTGGCTGCAGATAAACAGTTCAGCTAATACGCTGCTCCCGACCTCTTTGGGGCTCTATTTGAATATGATCTAATATGGCAGCTGCTTCACTGCAAATGCTGAAGGAAAAGGAGTCCCTGAGAAGTTTTGCTTTTCCCTTGCATCTTTAAAGTTGGGGCAAACGAGTTAAAGAAAAGGGACCATGAGGGCCTTACACACAAAAAACCCTTGTGCCATTTGCTGCTTAGTGATTTTTTTAAATATTGAAAATAAGGAAAAATGATCTCTGTCAGACATGAGGGTACAAAAGCACAATTAAGCTATCATTTTGGCTCTTTTTCTTGCCCAAGATTGCTTTCCAAACTATCTGAGTAAATGATGTGCTCGAGAGGTTGTTTTAGAAACAATTTGCATGGGTGCTGACAGCTGCTCTGAGGGGCACGGAGGCAGCCCTGCTTCCTGCAGGAAGGAGTGCAAGTTCCCATCTGCTCCAGGCCTTTGCCTGGTTTTGGATGAGGAAGAAATCGAGCATGGAGGGAGGCAGGAAATACGTAAAAGGCAGAGGCTGCCGCTCGCCTCTCTCTTCTTTTCCTCCCTTTTTGAGATCAGGGGATTCAGGCGCTCCTGCCATTCATCTTCCTTCCCGTCTGCTCCCAGGGCTGCTGTGCTCCATGCAGCTTCTTCGAGTGCTGTCATCCCTGCAGAATCCAAGTGCCTTCCAGTAGGGCATTACGCGAAGTGACTAACATCTGTCACATGTGGCTCATTCTTTCCCTCAATCAGCCTCAATCAGCTTTTCTGCAGGCAGCATTTCCTATCTGCAAATAACAGCCATCACGGAGGCTGGCAGGATGGCTGCTTTCTCCTCTGCTTCTCCTTTTCCAGCTTTACTGTCATTTTCTCCCATTGCTTTTCACTCATTTTTGTTTTCTTCGTGCTTACCACCACTGCCATTACCACCGTTGTTTGCCTTTGTGCTCCGTGTCCTCAGGAAATCTCCTCTCCTCTCTTTCCTTATGCCATTTCTTGATCCTTTTCACATTTCTTTCATTTCCCCTTATGACCACCTGCCTCTTCCCGTCTTCCCACCACCCTGCCAGCCCTTCACACGCCTTCTTCCCCATGTCCTGTACCAGGACACCTGGCCCCTGCCACTACCACAGGTTGTGTTGTGCTGGTAGAAAAACCTCTCAGCCTGCCAGGTCCCACCAGCACCTGGGACTGCTTTCTTCCGTCAGTGCCCTTTATATGCTGATTCAAACTAGAGGCCTGTGGAAACAAAGACATCCAGATCACACACATGATCCTACCACCATCTCCATAGGAGACCATGGTTAGGAAGCAGAAGGCTGTTTTGCACCCCTGTCCTGCTCTCACCACACTGGTTGCTTTTGACAAGGGTTCTTGTCTCCAGTACTTTGTTCTTGCCATCTGTAGAACGGGGGCAGTGCTACAGACTGCTTGGGTTCAGTGTTTGAGGGTAAGAAGAAGGAAGAAACAGCAAGGGCAGAACACAGTGTGTAGAATCATAGAGTCATTGAATTGGAAGTGATTTTAAAGATCCCCTAGTTCCAACCCCCCTCCCATGGGCAGGGACACCTTTCACTATAGCAGATTGCCCAGAGCTCCATCCAACCTGGCCTTGATCCCAAGCTCTCCTCTAGCTTTGACCAGGATAACACTGCAGGTGGCCGAGTTGAACAAACGCAAATCTGACCTCCCGTTCCAACCTAAGTAAACGCCTTGCTCACTTTCCCTGCCTTCGAGACAGAAAACATCACCTGAATTAAACATGAGAGCGGAGGAGCCCTCCCTGGTCATCACATTCAATCCCTTTCTGTGGGTGGACGAGGTGCCGTATAATCCCTTTCACAAACGTATTGAGTTGGATGTTAAAAACAGGGAGTTATTATCCCTCCCCCTCAAAACAGCTGATGCTTCAGAATTTAGATGTGCGAGAAAGGAGCACAAGATGCTTTCTTTCTCAGCTGAAATTTCAGCAATAAGGGAGAAAATTTATCTGAAGACTCCAATATTCTGCTCTAACTGAGCAGGCTGAAAAGTTTGGATTTGAGATGCAGGCCATTTTCTTTATTAAAAAAATAGGCATATAGGCATAGAGAAAATTACTGATTCAAGGGTGACCTGCACAGGTTTTTTTTT
>VYZR01065879.1:0-15143 GCA_013400675.1 Oxylabes madagascariensis
ACTCTTATTCCTTTACATGTGTCCAGCTACTTGACATAAAATAAAATGAGAATGATCCTAAGAATGATCATCAAGGCTCTAAGTAATTTAGAAATGAGTCATACTGGCTCCATATCCTTGTGAGGTTCCTAAAGGTGACCATGAGTTATTTTTACTGTCTGAAAATTACCCTTTAGTGAATAAGGAGAGCACAGGTATGTCCCTGTAATGTTGGAGATGGAGACTGTGAGCCCCTGGATGGCTGACACCAGCCTATCATTCAATCCCACATACACTGATCTGAAAATTTGCACCTAGAAGTGAAGGCAAGTTACTGCCACTGTTGGGGAGTGGGCTCTGCTCAGTCTCTACTACTTCCCCCTGTAGACAGGGGAATAAATAATAAAAATAGATAAAAGGACTGAGCACATCCAGAGACTGAATGTCACCTAGACTAGGGCTATTACATCAGGGCTGTGCCTGAATAGAGGCTGTCTTCATATATGGGTGTGAAAATTTCTTCCCCAGAGAGCAAAGAACAGTTTGAAAAAGAAAAGTTAGAGCAGAAGTACAGAAACAGTGGGCATCCAATCTATTTTTTTCTGCCAGTTATGTGCCCTTCTCTTTCACTGATAGGTCTGAGTTATGGAACTGCTAAAAAATGCTAACAAAGCTGCTGCTTCAGAATCTGACACAAACTCCTCGTGTGCCTTAAGCAACTACTGATACAAAGCAAGATCTGTATTTGCAAACAGAAAAAAACATGGATTAATCAAAATTAGAGATATGAATTATTATTTTATACACCTGAAGATGTCCCTGCAGCTTCTTAAGAAACTGGAGCTCTGTCATGAGAGATGAGGTTGGATTGTGTCATCCAAATTTAAGATGGTTAAAGGTTTGATGTACAAGGAAGAGCTAACCACAGTAGGTTGCATTTCCATTCAGTACTGGAATTTCTAGGGAGCATGTTTATGATAGGACATTGAAAATAGGCCAGATGAACTTTACCTTGGAAAAGCCCAATTCTTTGTGTGCACCACCTACAAGCAAGGCCCAAACGAGCACCTCAGGTTTAAAATAGCTCTGTGGCAGATGTCAGAGAGGAAATCATCCAACCATATGGTCATGCAATGCATGACCATATGCATGACCACAAGCAAGAGTTCTTCTCTGAGGAGAAGTTCTCCTCTGAAGAACTCTTCCTTTACATCCACACACATCCTCAGAATGAGAAAAGGAGCACTGTGCTTAGTCCAACTCACACACAACTGCCCTGCTCTGGTTTTGCAGGCCAAGCACCATATCTGGGACCATACTTTTTAATCCATTGATCTGCCATCAACTAATTTGTCAGTAGGTCACCATGCTACAAAACCTTCCTTGGGAAGAGAAAAAGGTAATGAACAACATTGCAATTGGTCAGGATGCTCAGGAGTGAATCCTTGAATTTCTCATGACTCAATGAACAAAGTTATTTCATTGCATCCAGAATGGATGCTCAGAAGGCTTCATTGAAGGAAACAAACTTACAGAGCTCACCACCCTTTCACACTCACATAACACCTGTCAAATAAACAATCTGCAGAAAATGGCAAAACGTTGTTAGGAGTGGCTCCTATTTTTCTTGATTTTTTCCTACAGCTTTGCCATTGTATTAATTGTGTTTTGCTTTAAAAAGTCCTTGTGGCACCAAATCTCTTCCACAGAGCCAGAAATTTCTCTTTTCTTTGATACAAAATTAAAACCAACAAACATAATAACAATATATGAGTCTAATATGATAGTTGTGTCATGAGTAGGAAACAAATTGTAATAGAAAGATTTTTTTAGTGTATTAAAAGGCATGAAGAAAAAGAGTAGGATCTTAAAATCAGATGACAACAGCTGATTTAATCATAAATAATCATTAAAACATGATTACATCATGCTTATAACATCTCCTAAAATATCAATAGAAAAAGAACCTAATGGTGGGTGTTTTAACAGCAGGAGAAGCAGAAGATCTGTATTGACTGAAAAGTGAGTTACAACATTATCAAAACAGTGAAATGATTAATCAAATTTAAATCACCAACTTTGCATAGGAGAACACCTTTGCACCTCACAGCCATGCAATCAATTTCCTTTCTCCTATTAATGCATACCTTTTTTTATACTTCTTGTATTTATCAGACATGGATGGATGCAGAGTGGTTCACTCATTTTCTGGGGTCTAATCTGCTTCTACAGAGGCAGTAGTGTCTGTGCACACAAGCATTTATGTGTTCATACCACTGATACTCTTGTCTTTATTTATCTTGTCCTCACTGGAATAAAACAGGGTGTGTAGAGACCAAATGTAGCTTAGCAAAATGTAAAGAAGGCTAAATGAGCTGAGCAAAATTTGAGAAAAGCTGGCAGCTAGAACTGCATGATTTGCTGAGCTCTACTGCTGGATTTTGTACCTGTGGGAACCTGAAGTACCTCCCCTTGTTAACCCATTTGTGACTACACCATGAGTAAAATTCCTCCCATGCCCCCAGAGCATTTATTCTGCCATTTGGTGTGAGAATCTCTTCTCTCTCCCATCTCAGGCAGTAAAACTTAGTCTCTGAATCAGGGGCAAGCCTACAGCAAAGCAACATCTGGAGAAGAAAAAGAAATAAATAAAAATAATATCCCCCCCAACCCCCATGGCCTTAAAAATTGTTCCGTTCTCAGAAAACCAAGCCTGGCAAAAACTCCTGTCCTCATCCCCTCTGAGTTCCTCCCCGTAGCTCCCATCATTCACACCCAATGTATTTATTCATTTTATCAGATCAGAGGGCAGCATTTGGATTATTTCAAACAGCTAACATTAATCATCAAGACAGAACCTGTAGTTTTTACATGGTGGGTCTGTGCTGAGCGGTGAAGCTCTGCCACAGGCTTCCAGCGTGAGCGAGAGGCTGAGTGAAAGCAAGATCATCAAAGCCCAGGCTAAGTGTCACAGAACCTGCTGCTCAGCCTGAGACTCCTATGGCCCTTCCTTTTCATCTTTGTTTAAAACAGAGATGCTAAGACAGAAACATCTCTCTTGAGCCATTCAACACATCTTCAATCACACAATGGAATGTCAGTAAATACAACATATACATTGCTGCTCTTCAGATGAAACCATTGCATCATAGTGACTACAGTTGTGGGTGCATCAGGCTATTTTCTGGCTGCACATCTTTAAGCGTGAATTTTGTCCTCTGGTAAGGGGTATTCCCTTAGTCAGTTTGAGACGGCTTTTCGTTACTGAGTTATTCAGACACAGTGTGACCTCCTACAGAAACATTCCTCTCCCTTCCTTATTTTCAAAATAAAGGTTATACTGACTGAAAGAGTGCTTTTTTGGCAGAAGAAAAAAACCACAATACTTAAACTGTAAATCAGGCTCCCAGAAACAACTTCCCCTGACATGGAGCCAATTCATTTGCTCTTTGCAATAGTCACATCATTATATCTCCCTGTCTTTCAAGCTGCTCTTCATTTTGAGCAGCCATCATTCAGAATCAAGCTTCAGAGCACCAGGTGGTCTGATATAATATTTATGGATTTCAACCTTTTCACTAGCTACTCTTCTATACCAAACTATATATAATAAATACAAGTTTGCTCAGGAAAACAAATTGAAACTTTAAACAAATGTAGCCTGCATTATACAGGGGGTCAGAGAAGGTGTGCATAATAGTCCCTTCTGGCCTGAAAAATCTAGAAACCTATGAATTTTGAAATAACTGCATAAAATACTACACTTCAATCCTAAATTTTGCAGTAAACCTTTTAAAATATTAATGAGAAGCTGTGCAGCTGAAAGAGGACTATGCCCTTGGATCCTTGGCAAAGGAATGTTTGCCAATCTGTACTGAAAAAAAACCTCTTGTATTTTCTGAATGAAGAGAAGTTAATTGCCTTATATGTTGGAGTAGTGAGCAATGAATGTATTAGCTCATTAAAAGATCATCATCATCATCTCCAACACCACCACAAAACAACCAGGACATGTTATGACCTGAGTTACCAACAAAGAAATGAATTAACGAGCACAGGTGACACCTCTGAGGTTGCTCATGCCACTGGTTCTTTACTGTCCCAGTGTTTTTCCAGGTGCCACTGTGGATGGAAGATTTGCTACTTGGTACCAGGAATGGTGCTCCCTTCTGCAAAACTCCAAGTTTTACTTGTCACATAAGCCCTGCTCTTACATGGACACTATCTATTGGGTCTGGCCAAAGACCTCCAGCACAGACTAACAAAAGAACAGTCCAGCCATTCCAACAGTCCAGCCAGTCCTCTCCTAATCCCATCTGGATTGGATTTGGGGATGCCCCCATAACAGAAAGTGATGTCATAAATCCTGCCTTGGTTGGGGTTCTGCTGACTAAAAAAGATACTGCTCCTCCACTGCATCTTCCCTGATAATTTTTTGTCTCTCTCAGGCTTCTGCTCGTTAATTCACACCTTTGAGAAGTGCTGAAGCACTTCTATTCTATCTCCCAATATTCCTTCAACTTGAAACATGAAGAAAAACTTCCAGGCTGGCATATGCATGTAGCTTAGGCTCATCCTTCTCTTCAGAGCAGTCACAGAACCCTTTCAGACAGCACTCATTTTCTTTTCATTCTCAGACATGAGGCCTTGTTCCCTCAGGGGGAATGACAAAATGTCTTTTTACTGCCAGTATCATAATGCTGTTATTCAATCCTGAACAGTCAATTTGAAGAAGCATCCAGGAAAAAACATACGGTTATCTTCTGTTGGGGGTTAGATTTGTTTCTTTTTTACTTATAGAATTTTTTCCCCATAAGTTGCTAGGAGACTAACTACTGGGTACTTACGGGTGCTTGACCAAAAAAAAAAGTGGCCAAAGGAGAGTGTAGCACTGGGCTACACCCTTTTTTTGTCTCTGGGAATTTCTCTCGGAGGGGGAGAAAATGCAAGTTTTGGGGCAGGAAAAGGACACAGCTGGGGGCAGCTTCACTCTCTTGCTCTCAGCATCGGAGAGAGGACGGTCAGGCCGCTCTTGCTGCGGGAGGAGTTTTCACTGTCACCACCGGGTCTGGTACTGAGAAATCTACCATCATCTGCCCGTGTGCTCAGGAATTCTGAGCTGGCCTCCTCCTGCCCTGCTGGAGCTGGGCCGGCCCTGTCCCGCCAACGCTGCTTTCTCCAGTAGTGCTTTGAGGCTTTTTGCTACGCTGTAGCCCTGCACTGCCCTGCCAGGACATCCCTGCCATCCCAGCTACCACCGTGGAGCTTCTGATACATCTCATCCACCAGCCTGGGATTTTCCACCGTTCCATCTTGGTGCCCTCTGAGTCCTGCAAGGGCACCGAGACCAGACTGCCCCAGGCTCTGTGAAACAAAGCCCCTCGAGGTTCCTGGGTCTGTTTATCATTAATGCTGTAGTAGTTGTTGTTTGTTTGCCCTGTTGTACATACTAGTAAAGAGCTGATATTCCTATCCCCATACCTCTGCCTGAAAGCCCCTTTAATTTTCTAAATTATAATAATAATTTGGAGAGAGGGGATTTGAATTCCCCATTCCAAGGGAGGTCCCACTCTCTCTAGCAGACAACTGTCTTTCAAATCAAGACATCTTCCTAGACTAATTCAAGGCCCCAAGTGGTTTAAAACGTCTAGGGGAGCCAGAGACTGTATCATTGCCTTAGTGACAGTGGTTACTTGCCTTTGAGAAGGGAGAAGGAAGGAGAGACTGATGGTGAGGGCTTGAAGAGTAGCTTTATCCTGCAACCCATGAACAAAGCATCCCTCCTTCTGGCACAAGTGAAGGTGTCCGTGACAGCAACCTTGCAGGACCATGAGGAAATAGACTGAGGGTCATGCCACTCCTCAGGGGTGCTGGTGCAACTCAGGGCTGTCTACTCTGCTGGGCTGCTCACTCTAAAATGGCCAGTTGTTGTCCAGCTCCCACGGCTGAGCCAACAGTGCACACGGGACAGACCTACACATGGCAATCTGTGCCCCCTCTCTGCAACACACCAGGGTGGTTGGTCTTTGCACATGTGGAGTCCGGGCAGATAAAATCTGCTGAGCTAAATTACACCTCTGGTCCCTCTGGCGACATGCTGGAGAGACTTGAGTCGCTGGGGTTTGCTGAGGTTCTTTGTTCTTGGAGGGAAGGTTTGCTTTAGAAGTTGAGCATAAACAAACCAAAATTACAAAAATAGCAGCAGCAGCTGCCCCCATCTAGAAGATCCTTTGCATTTGGCTCGACCACATTTGAGCTAGGCAAACATGGAGCAAAGTTTTGTAACATAAGCCACCAATAAAGCAACTCAGTCCACAGAAGTTTACATGGTGGCTTTGCTGAGCAGCTCCCAGAGAAGAAGGAAGGAGTCCTGGAGCAGCTTTCCAATCTCAGAGAATTCCTGTCAGCTCAGAGACGGCTGACCAAGGTAATTCCCTTTCCTAGAGATAAGGAGGTGTCTGCCTGAAGGGCTCCCAGCTCAGGCACAGCCAGATCCAGCAAGCAAAGTCCTTCCCCTGCCGCCCCTGCACATTTGTTTTGTAGCCACATACAAAGTGATGTGAGCTGTCAGACTGCTTGAGTGGGCTTGCTATTAAAAAGGCTTTAAAGAGGATAGCCAAGAAGCACAGGAACCTTAAAGGACTTTTCCAATAAAGCCCTCCCACTTTCCTTCACTTTTGGCTAACTCTCTCAGCTGCAGAGAAAGAAGTACATCACATCTCTTGGTAAACAAGTCTTAGTAACTTAAAAATGTTAGGGAACAATACCTCCCACTTTCCTGAAACAGTTAAGCACAAAAGTGAGATTAACATTTCTGAAGTGTCTGTGTACGAGGAAGAGATAAGGCCTTTAAAAAACTGTATAACAATGGGGAAGCAATATCCCCCACAGCGAGCCTGAAACTGTCTTTATACCATGAAAGAATAGAAACTCTCCTTTCCACAGATGCATCTCCAGAGCTTGATTCTTCTTCCCACAGTTTGTCCAGTCTGGGTAAGGGCCACACACATCCAAGCTGCTGTGTTATCTGGGACAGAGCCCGCAGCCTTGCACTTTGGAAACCTCTGTGTACACAATGTTACGTGTGGATTTAAAACTTCCTTGGGATTTTCAAAGCAGTGAGCATTAACCTATGTAATTCTACAAGATATTTTGAAAACTGTCTTTCTCAGCTAGTGGGGGAAAAGAAACCCCCACAAATAAAAATGTCACTGCAGGCAGAGACTTTTACCTGCAAATCACATATTCAATGTTTGAGGCTTGATAAAAAGCAGTACTGGATTAGAGAGGGGAAATAATCATTTCACTTTGGCAGAAATCGCAGAAAAAGGGGTTTTTCTCCTCTGTCAACTCATCAGGTTATTCTCAGTGTATTCAACCCACTTGTCCTTTTCTTTAGCACCATTTAGAAACGGAGTGAAGTCTCAGCTAACAGTAGTGACAAAGATCTTGCTGGCTTCACTGAGAAGAGAATTTTATCTACTCTCCTGGCAAACGACCATGGAAACCCACCCCACACCACTCCAGCTCTGTCAATGAAAATGTGTTGCCTGAAGTTCTGGAAAGAAGGGAAGCAGCAGGAAGGGAAGCTTGAGGTGACATGGCACAGCCTTTGGAAACATACAGATAGCATTGCTATTAACAATCTCACCCTCCTCTTATGAAAAAATCATTTAAACGACAGAAAAATAAGATAAGAGCTGATCTGGACATGGTGCAAGTGAAGAATGTTCACTGCAACAAAAAAAGTTATCCAAAGAGTGCTGAATGCGTGGAGTGAATGAGTGAATGTGTCTGAATACCTGCAGAACGCTTTAATAAATTAGCAGCCTCCCCACACCCTTACTCACCTGCCTGCAGGGATGGCTCTCCCTGAAATAACTGTGTTGTAACTAATAATTCTCAGAGGACTCTAGTATTTTCACTATTTTTTTTTCTTTGCAGTGCCCAGCACCCAGTGTAATAGTTATTGTACAAATGCAGAAAAACCTTCACTGCCAAATGGGTCATAGCAGAACAGAGTTAACAATAATTTAAGCCCAGAAATCATCGCATACTAGTAGCCTCTACACACGAAGTCTGAGGTGTTCTCAGGCCTGTAGAAGCAAGGAAATTTACTTACTTAGAGCACTACTTAGAAATGTTTTTTTCAACGTTTCCAAATTTCTGAGGAAAATCCTTATGAAAGCATTTCTCTTTTAAAATTCTGCATGAAAAATTTCAAAACAAGAGGCCTACAATGGTATGTGCCACAGTCAGGTATGAGATTCCTACGTGCTAGAAACTGTATATGCTGAGACATAGAAAAGTGCTAAATGATTGCTCCTTCTTGAAGGACAGAATAAAAAGCCAAATCTTATAATTCCAAAACAACAGGGAGGTGAGACATTGATAGAATGGGCTGGTTCGGAAGCGACCTTAAAGATTGTCTAGTTCCTACACCCCTGCCATGGGCAAGGACACCTTCCACTATGTCATGTTGCTCAAAGTCCCATCCAACCTGGCCTTGAACACTCTGAGGGATGGGGCAGCCGAGACTTCTCTGGGCACCCTGTGCCAGTGCCTCATCACGCTCACTCCTAACATCTGATCTAAACCTATCTTCTTCAGTTTGAAGCCATTCCCCATTGTCCTGTCTTTACTTGGTCTTGTAAATAGTCTCTATCCATCTTTCTTGTGGCTCCCTTCAGGTACTGGAAGGCTGCAATTAGGTCACTCCAAAACCTTCTCTCCCCCAGGCTGCACAATCTCAATTCTCTCAATCTTCCTCAAAGAAGAGATGCTCCATCCCTCTGATCATCTTGGTGGCCCTCTAGACTTGCTCCAACAGGTCCATGTCCCTCCTGCGCTGGGGACCGCAGAGCTGATGCAGCACTGCAGGGGGGCTCTCACCAGAGCAGAACAGAGGGGCAGAATCCCCTCCCTCCTCTGCTGCCCACGGTGCTTTGGACGCAGCCCAGGACACGTTTGGCTCTCTGGGCTGAGTGCACATTGCTGGGTCATGCCCAGCCTCTCAACCACCAACACCCCCAAGTCCTTCTGGGCAGGGCTGCCCTCAATCTGCTCATCCCCAGCCTGGACTGGTGCCAGGGATTGCCCTGACCCAGTACCGCACCTTGCACTTGATCTTGTCAAACCCCATGAGTTTCCCATGGGCCACTTCTTGAACTTGTCCAGGTTCCTCTGGGTCTGTCCCCTCCTTCAGGCGTGTCAGCAGCACCGCTCAGCTTGGTGTCATTTGCCAATGTGCTGAGGGTGCCCTTGATCCCTCTGTGTCATTAATGAAAACTTAAATAACACTGGTCCAGTACAGACCCCTGGGGACAGCACTCGTCACTGATGTCCTCTGGCCCTCTGAGCCCTTGACCACGGCCCTCTGGATGTGACCATCCAACCAACTCCTAATCCACTTGACAGTCCACCCATTGAATCCATCTCTCTCCAGTTTGCAGAAAAGGATGTTGTGGGGGACCACGTCATAGGCTTTAGAGAAGTCCAGATAAATGACACCTGCAACCCTTCCCTTGTCCACTGATGTAGTCACCCCATCCCAGAGGGCCTCTGGGCTGGTCAGGCAGGACCTGCCCATGGTGAAGCCGTGCTGGCTCTCCTGGATCACATCCCTTTCCTCCCTGTGCCTTAGCAGAGCTTCTGGGAGGGTCTGCTCCATGATCTTCCCAGGCACAGAGGGGAGGCTGACAGGTCCATAGTTCCAGGGGTCATCCTTTCTTCCCTATTTAAAGATGGGTACCATCTTCCTTTTTTCCAGTCACCTGTGACTTCGCCTGACTGCCACAAGTTTCAAGTATCTGGGGAGTGGCTTAGTAACTATATCTGTGAATTCCTTTAGGACTCTGGGAAGCATCTCACTGGATCCCATATACTTTTGTATGTTCAGTTTCCCCAGGTGGTCGTGAACCTGATCTTTATTTGTAGTCCCAATCCTGCTGTCCATCTACTTGAGAGGTGTGGGAAGAGAGGCTACCACTGAAGACTGAGGCAAAAAATTGTTGAGTGCCTCAGGCTTCTCCTTATCTGTTACCAGTTTTCCACCACTTTTTTTTTGGTGGGAGAATACACTTTCCTTGACCTTCCTTTTCTGTATACCTGTAGAAGTCCTACTTGTTATTATTTGCATTTGCATCTTTGTTCCTAAATGCATTAAAAAACCCTACCAAAATGGCATGGCCATATTTTGGACAGTTGCAGTGCATTTCCACTTCTCTTTCATCCAGCATGGATCCTAGCACGCAATATACCTGCTCTTCAAGTGCTTGCTGCAAAAATTAGATTTCATGGGTGGTTGGAAAGATGGCTATTGGGCTTTATGTGTGTGTCTCTCTAAGTCTTGCTCTAAACAGATACATAAACAGAGTAGTATGCCATGAAAATATGTGATTGTGAAAGGACTTTAGGTGTCATGAGCTGGGGTGTAATTTAACTGCTTTAAACACTGGTGGAAGGTTTCTCCTACTCCCTCTTTCCCTTGCCTCCAAAAATTGGAGTGTCAAAGGAAAAGAGTGGGGCAGGCAAAAATATGGATGAGGCATTTGTTTCTCAGCTGGAACCATAAACCATGAATGCAATGAGAAAAGGGGGAAAGAGTCAAGGGTACTGGAAGTCAGTCACACATTCCTGTGAATCTTAGCCTTCCCCCTCCAAAGGGACACAGCAAAGGCTCTGCGTTATCTGCTTATTCTAATGTTGGGAAAAGGGCAATGTCTACTATATTCAAATTTGAACACATCCTACAGCACTGTATGATAGATTCTCCACTACCATCATCGGCTGCCCACACTATTAATTGCAGAGGCTGCTAATCTGCCTGAGAAGCCAAAATGATATTACCTTTCAACAGAATTTACATACATTCAGTCTTACCTCTGCATCAGCCAGCAATTACAGTTTAAACTGTTGAAGGTGCAGCTTGCTGTAGGCCTAAGTAATATTTAATAGCATTAACAATGCACTTCCCAATAACCCCTCAGATCTCTTTACACTGATTCACCAGCCTTGGTGTTCAGCATCAACGTTTGCCCTCATCCCAGCAGCCCAAACACTGCCCCTGTGCCTGCTGCCCCAGCCCAGGCAGAAAATCTTGGGCTTAGTGCTCTAGCAAAAGGGTCTTCTGTCTGTCACTGCAAACTGAACTCACTGGAAGGAAAAAAAGCACTAAGAGCAGGACAAACATCAGTGTTCAGAAGATAGTGGTGGGAAAAGCCTGGAGAGGAGAGTGGGCTGTGCACTGGATAGTGGAGTATCTGCATTTGGGGCACATTGGCTGAGACCAGCCTGTGTTCTTGTCTCTGACCCTTCCTGACCTTTGTAAAGCTGTGCTATGCAATCACAGCTGGCAAAGATGTCTCTGCCAGACTCCACCCTCCAAATGATGCACCAGAGGAGGAACAAGGTATTCTCTGCTCCTCGGAGATGTGTTTTTTCTCCTGCCCAGCACTGTTGTCTGACAAGCTTGGAGCACTGATGGGCTAGACACACCCCTCTCCTGTTGATGTCTCCATGGCATACAGCATTTTATTTACATTCAGGAGCTGATAAATTAGGGATGGGAATGACTCTGGAGTGCATGGATGATATGCTCATATCTACTGCCATCAAAAGGACTGGCAAAGCTTTTGTTTTCTTGACGTGTAGCAGAAGTTGATGTGACTTGAAAAGGTAGACTTAAAACTAGGCAAAACCACAAATGCTTCTCTGAAGCAGAGCCAGATCTGGGCTGCCCATGCAAACCATGCAACAAATACAAAATATGTTGTTTGTGAGCATCCCTGTGAGTTGCATATGAGTATTCCTGCCCATAAACCCTTTTGCTAGCATTTTCATAAAAACAGAGCTTGAAAGGTTACACCTTTGTTCACAGGGAAGCCATTATAAGTAGATGAATCAGATGACTCTGAATGTTTGTTAATTTGTTAATTCTTACACAAGTATTCAATCTGCTATACAAAATAGTTATTTTCATTACCAGAAGGAATCCACACAGTTAATTTGCAGTAATAGATATCCATTATTATATCATTTGCACTTATTTTTCATTGTCTTCGCAGTAAAAGACAGACCTTCCTCCTTTCTTTTTCTTTGAAGCCTTTTATACTTTTAATGTTTTTATATAAAATATTGGAAGAGGAAAAATCCAGCATTAAAATAGAGCTGTCAACGTTGCTTTACCTTGGTTTTCTACCTCTATGTTTTACTTAATTGACATCAAGTAAAATCAAGTCAATTCAATTACTTGAGATTAAGGAATCAGGGAGACAGACAAGTAACAAGCATATATGTGTACATCCAGGCAAATATGGAGAGGTGATAAGGAAGCCCTCAATCAAATTAAAAAAAAAAAAAAAAAATATCAAAAAACCAAAGAATTCCACATGTGCTGATTTACTGTAATACACACTAAGCAGTACTTAGATACCACAAGAACATTTTCCAGCCAAAAAGCTTGCCAAACCTTTCACCTCTTTGATGGATCCTCAGCCTCACCCAGTGTGGCTGGGAACATTTGTCCTACAATCCACAACATGAAAGTCCAACATACAAGTCTAAACAGGTCTGTCTTGCTGCTCCATGTCTATGAAGCCTCAGTCTGACAATTGCCTGATTTATAGCAGGTCTTGTGACCAGGTAAAAACCACACCTGGGTCTGAACTTGGGTACTGGAGCTACCACAAGTTGTAGATGCCAATGCTCCAGCTCCCAAAGAGCAAATCTCCATTCTCATCCCGTGTGCCTAGGCAAAAGCAGAAGAGGGTTTGGGCAGTGCAAACTAGATGCCAGCTGACCTTGGAATTTAGGAGAAATAAAAAGCAAGTGAATGCCTTTCTCTATATTTCTTCTTGACTGTATCAAGTCAGGCTCCAAGAGAAGATAAAGCTTGTCATGCCTATACAAGGATGACTTAATAAACTGATTGGCACCTTATCGCTGCCTCAAAGGCACTCTACTGTTTCAGGGAAGCCCAAACACAATAAATATCAAAAACGAACATGAAGGGCAGCTCAGGAAGGCCCTGCTTATGTCAAGATCATAAGAGAGTGTATAGATAGTCCTTGGGCTCACCTGAAGACGGTGTGAGATACAGAGGGGAGGAGCTAGGAAAACAAAATCTGATTAAAAGAAATATCAGCAATTGTGAGCCATGAGAAGCAAAAATATTTGGTTTTTTTCTGCAACAGAAAGACAACAGGCTGCCACTACTCAACATAAACAATTCTTACAGGTGCACCACATCATTAAGGAAAACTGATTGCATTTAAGTGAGGGGAAAGAAAGGCCTATTACAGATAGAAGAGGAAAAGGTTGGAAATCTGAGAAAATGACAGGCTTGTATTTTACAGCCACAGACACGTGAAGCCAAGGGTTATAAGGTGTGGGTACATAAAATAAAACTATATATGTTTGAGTGAATAAGGCAAGAAAGGCATCAAATTACAGCACTACCTAGCCTTACAAATCCATACTGGGGCCAGTAGCTATAGCAATCCCTTATAAAATCAGTATTATCACAGCTGTGTTTGCCCTCAGTTCTTTTTTGCCTCCTCAGGATTTTCATTGAGCTGGTGTGACTACCACGTACTACTTACTAAAGCCACTGATATTAAATACATCAGAGTGATATTTTGCATATCACAGGGCTTGGTCTCACAAGGCAGCAAACTTTCTGGCCCCAGCAGGGCTCTAGTGACAACAGAGGAGGTAACAAAGAACAGGAATTTTCCCCTATTACGTGAATAATACCTCAAATTATCATGCTACCTCTGGGCTTGAATCTCTGCATGCACCTCAAATTCCCTGGTCACCCACATTGCCTAGGCTTTGCTTGTGCCTGGCTTTTCTCTGAACTGCCTCCACCTTTGTAAGATGATCCAGGTTTTGGCTGGGCTGGTTTGCACTCCATCCCTGTAAGAACAACGGGCACAACTGGTCTAAGCTCCCAGCCCTGGTATTTCTTGCACAGCTACCCAAGGCACAGAAGATGCACCGTATCAAATTCATTCTCTAGAGCCAGCCTGGGCCAGTGCTAGAGAACACAGCTTCTACAGCAAAAATGACACAGCAGAGCTTCAGAACCCCTGAGCTGCCACTGACTTTGCTAGCAATGGCTTTTGCATACTCAGAAGTTTATTAAAATCAGAGAGGCCTGTCCTTCAGGCACCCACTGGTGAAACATGTCCTAGGTCTTTAGGAAAGGTATCCATCAATCCTTGAAATGCCCTGAAATCCAGCCAGTGAAACCCCAAAGTCTGCCCTTGTTCCAATTTAAAAATGGTGGGGTGCATGGGGAACAGGTTTAGTCACTGAATTTTCCTTAGGGTGGAAAAGGGCATGTGAGGGAAGAAAATTTACTGAAATAACATCAATAATTGCTCAAAGCTGTATTCAAGTTTGCATTTTATAAAATAAATCAGTAAAATCTATAGGGAAGTGCTTTAGTAGCAAATTTGTGCTGTATATAGTGAGATTCTATAGCCACCTGTCTTTTTCTACCATAGAAGCAGACACTGACTTGGAGCCCCTGTGTTCAGACTCGGATCATTTGGGTGAGGCACAGAAAAGCCTCTCTAAGCTTTATTTAAAAACCAGACACAATTTGAGGCCCTGTGCTATTAAATACAAGCCCTTCCTAGAACTGGTGCTCATGGTCTGGCAAGGATTTCTTCCTTACAATAGCTCTGGGCAGACAGAAACCTGTGGGATACTCATACAAACTCGGGAGGATACCACAGGACAGGAGTTCAACACATTTGGCAAAGGATAAAGAGATTTTTCATCACAGGTCAGTGGAAATCCACCAAGTTACTTTGATAGAGTCTGTGTAAGGCCCAGTGTAGACTGCCAGATGTACAAGTCAGACTTGCACCCATGCATGTCTTCCAAACTGGTGTTTAATAGCCATAGACTGGGAAATCTGACTCTCATTGGACTAATGTTAAAGACTGTAATCCTAGGAAATAATTCATATATCAAAAATTACGACAGATGCTGATTTGCTTTTAAAAGCAAACCGTACAGTATGTGCTAAAATATTCTGAATGTTGATAATTTATACACAGAGATAATTATTACTTTTAAGTGATGAGTGCTAAAGCAATCCATGGCAGAAAGGATCCCTGAGTCAGTGTTGGTGGGGAAAGAAAAAAAAAAAA
>VYZR01065968.1:0-10087 GCA_013400675.1 Oxylabes madagascariensis
TTCTCATTAGTGTAATTATTGACAAGCTCCAGAATTCCCCTTCCCTTCACCTCAGGGTCTTCTCTCCAAAATTTCTTTGCAGTTCTGTTGGCAATTTCATCTTTATAGCTTGGAGAGGTGGAGAGGGTTGGGAGATACTTCTTTTAAACTTCTCATGGAAGGAAAGAAGGTCTGAAAATAGAATCATAGAATTGTTAATTCTGTCACCACTCAAATACAGTTTTCTTGAGATGAATATTAATAAATCCTGATATGGAGATCAGCAGCATTATTTACCATTTCTTTTTTGATCAAATAAAAGCTTTACCTCCAATTGTATTATTTGCAAACTAATTATCTCTCAACATGACAGGTTTGTCTTAGAGTTTGTCCAAATTAATAAACTTGCTCGACATCAGAGCCTAGAATGTTTCCTCTCCAAGGCATAGAATGCTCTCATCAATTCCCAAATTCAATTTAAATGACATGGTACAAATAAAATAAGAATAAAGTGAAATTTCCTTCAGATTTATCATCCGTAACATTTATTAGGGCCTGGGATTCTTAGGATTTGTGCAGGCGATGTAAATTTTACAATTATTGCTTAGGGAAGAATTATCTATGTAAGTACTATTTGAGGGCCCCTAAGAAAGATACAAATTGCTGCCGTGGAACTTTTATTTATGTTCATTATAAAACAGAAGAAAGCAGGGTTTCTCCAGTAATGAATAGGAAATGCCTGATATGAGTCTGAGATGGGTTTTTCCCTGGTTGAATTTCCAAGAATAGGTTTAGGAATAGGTTCCTTCCCAAACCCTGCTTGATGATTCTGTTGTAAAAAAGCCTCATTTTTAACCAGCCAAAGCAGTTTTCAAACCTTCCTGTGTTGGACTTGTGTGAAGAATATCCCTGGAAAACTGGTTATGAATTAGGTGTCTCTCATTATTTTAGGCAACCACTTCTTTAAAGAATTTAAGTGTTATTTAAATATTTGTGAAGACCTTTTTTTGTTGTTTCTCTGGCTCCTTTAGCATCCTCTAGAAACCTTGGCAACTTTTCATAATTCTTTAAGAAATATGGCAATTCACTTTCCAGGAAAGATGGAGAGAAACTTTCCAAGGGCCTGGACACAGGGAATGACTTTCCACTGCCAGAGGGCAGGGATGGATGGGATATTGGGAAGGAATTGTTCCCTGGGAGGGTGGGAACAGGGTGCCCAGAGCAGCTGTGGCTGCCCCTGGATCCCTGGAAGTGTCCAAGGCCAGGCTGGACAGGGCTTGGAGCAGCCTGGGACAGTGGGAGGTGTCCCTGCTTATGGCAAAGGTGGAACTGGGTGGGCTTTAAGGTCAAATAAAAATCATGGAATCACAGTTTATGTTGAAAGGGACCTCAAAGCCCATCCAGTCCCACCCCCTGCCACGGGCAGGGACACCTTCCACTATCCCAGGCTGCTCCAAGCCCCAAAATCCAGCCTGGCCTTGGACACTTCCAGGGATCCAGGGGCAGCCACAGCTGCTCTGGGCACCCTGTGCCAGGGCCTGCCCACCCTTCACTATTTTCTGATCCAGTATCAGGCTGAAAAGAGGTTCTGGTTTATCCCTGAACACGGGCAATGATTATTTAGTCAGTGGGATTTTAGTGTCTGATGACTTTTTCGTGCTGCAGTTCTGGAGAAGCCCTTCCAATTCATTCTGGTTGTCAAAGGCTTTTTCAGAACAGCACATCAATCTGAGGCTGGGAGCTTCAACAAATCTTTGGAGCCATCTAATGGGGATCTAAAAACGTTGGTTTTGGTTAATAAGCTTTGATCACAGCACTTTCTGATGTTAATGAGAGAAGTGCTGCTCCCAAAGACACAGAGGTGAGTCCCACTTCGTGGTAAAGGTGGGCATTGCTGAGATAACAATGAGACAACAAATGTTTCCTGTATTCGGGTGAAATGGGGAGATTTTGAAGTATTCCCATTTCCTTTCTCAGTTTCAGAGCCTGTGACTGATTTTAAGGAAGAGAACCCAGGGGGTTGTTGCTAACACAGAGTCTGCTTTGAATGCTCCTTGTGATTTCACCCACTTTTGGCCATTTGCTAAATTATGATTAATAAAAAAGGAAGATTATTTGAAATATTGGTCTTATTACAGTGAATTCTGAGTTCATTCACATCTGATAATTTTCTTAACTGTTACTCATATAAAAACAGGGATTACCTGAAATGTTGGTCTTCTTACAGAATCTTATTTTAACACGCTTGCTAGTTTAGGGAGAGGAGCATTTGATAAAATTTTCCAAACTAATTCTACTATTTGGCATCTCAATAAGGTGTTTTTTTCCCTTGCAAAATATTACTTCTTTGCAAAAAACTTGCCTTTTAAATTCAGAAGTGAAAATTTAAATGTGGCAAGTGCAGCACTGGCCTGAGTGTGTTGGCTGACAGGGAGGGTGCTTAAGATGGCCAGGAATGTGAAAAATACTGAAAATCCTTAGGCAAGAATTGGGAAAAAGTTCCAAGTGTTTCTTTTCCTTCCTCCCTGTCTTTTCTCCTTATAAAATCCTCTCAAAGAGAAGAAATGCTGCAGATGGTCAACCATAGCCCATGAAAATTATCTGGAATGAAAAGAAATCTTTTCCAAATGGGAATTCCTGCCTTAAGCCATTGTTATTTAACACCATGTTGCCTCAGTTTATTAAATGTGAGGGTGTTTATTTCCCTGAATTTCATGGAGTTGAGTTACCTTTGGAAAAGCTGATTTACATTCAGTGTGCATCACAGCAGAGCAAACGCTCTGGAGTGGCTTTGGCATGGACAAGAAGGCAGAAAGTGCATTTTCCTTTTAGAAACAGAATGTGGGAATGGCAGTTTCAGGAACAATTAGCAAATAACTGGGGCTCAGTAAACAGAAGTTGCCAACCTGGGAGCACCTTGTGCTGGCTTGGTTCAAAATCCTCTGGATTTTTGGATTTTTTAAGTAGTAAGGAATTATTTTATGCAGATGTTGGGAGCTCTTGGGACACTGAAACCACACCAGCTGGGTCTGGAGCTGGGAAGAGCCTGATTCTGACACCAGTAGAGCACCAGAAGGGGCAGGTCTCCATTCAGACTTGTTGGTTGGGGTTTTGTTTAGTGTTTTTTCCTTTGTTTCTTTATTTTGCTGCTTGGGGGCTTTTTTTAAGGAAAGATGGTTGCAGGTTCCTCTATGACGCCTGTGAGGTGCCACTTTCAAAGAGGTTTGTTCTTCCTAAAGCAAGGGATTTCTTCTGGGACCACATCTCTATGGTGTAATTGCTGCAACTGTCTTGTCATAAACATTTCATGGAATCGTGGAATTTTTATGGTTGGAAATGATCTCCAAGGTCACGGAGTCCAATCTGTGACCAGGCACCACCTTGTAACTAAACCACAACTCCAAAGTGCCACATCGTCTCCCTTTTTAAACACTTCCAGGAGTGGGGACTCCACTACTGCCCTTTTAATCCTATCCCAAAGCTTGACTGCCCTTTCCATGCAGAAATTCCTGCTGCTGTCCAAGCTGAGCCTCCCCTGGCACAGCCTGAGGCCCTTTCCCCTTGTCCTGTCCCTGTTCCCTGGGAGCAGAGCCCGACCCCCCCGGCTGTCCCCTCCTGGCAGGAGTTGTGCAGAGCCACAAGGTCCCCCCTGAGCCTCCTTTTCTCCAGGCTGAGCCCCTTTCCCAGCTCCCTCAGCCGCTCCTGGGGCTCCAGCCCCTTCCCCAGCTCCGTTCCCTTCCCTGGACACGCTCCAGCCCCTCCAGGGCTCTCTGACCAGGAGGGCCCGAATTTCCCTCAGAGAAGTTTGATGCAAAGTATCAGAAGGCACAAGAAAGATTTAAGACACTGAGTTGGATGAATTGATTTAAAATTCTGTATGTTGAACACAATAATTTATCAAATACAGCCATGTGGGGTTTTGGTCTGGAGCTCTCAGTCTGTGGGAGCAGAGAAAAGGGATGCGACTCAAGCCTACAACACCTCTCCACCTTTTTGACTGGGAGAGAAAATTTCCATAGGTAGCACAGACATATTTTGTTGACATTTTATATTAAATACAGTTAATTCTGCTTTTCCCACCTCCTGGGATGTTAAAATTGGGTTGCAAAATAGAACATCAGGGTGGGGTGGGGGAAGGATGACACAGGAAGATGATACAGGATTATTGTGCCACTTCTTCAGCTTCGTTAATCATCGCTGTGGCATCATTTGATTGATAAATCACTAGTTTCCTTTTCACATTCTGCACATTCTGGCAAATTTTGATATTTCCAGATTTTTCCCCCCACTCACAACAAAAACTCCTTAAATCCCTAAAATACTGTATGAAAAAGAAAAGATATCTGGTATTTATCATGCATCTCTAATATGTGAGTTGGTCTTGAGCTTGTTTTGTCTTCTAAAAATTCAAAATAAACCCTTGAAATGCTTCCCTTTTCACAAAAACATGTTTAAAATTTTGATAATCTGCTTACCTGTGATTCTGTCTAATAAGTAACAGTAGGGTTGTCACCTGGGAAGCTGTAAAATAAAGAGAATTTCTTCAAAATGTTCTTTTTCTGCCTAGACTTCGACTGCTACTGTCAATATAGTGGTGACAGATGTCAATGACAACGGACCAGTTTTTGACATGTTTCTCCCCAAAAACCTCTCTGTGCAGGAAGAGGAAGCCAATGCTTTTGTTGGTCAAGTAAGGGTAAGTCATTAAAATTGTTTATTCTATTACTCAAACTGTCCAGACAATGAGGAAAGAGCACAAAATAATTGTGCCTTAGACAAAACCCCATCCAAATATCTTCAGTTAAAATGCAAACTCTCCATTTGTGGCTAGAAAGTCAGGTTTTGAGGCTTTGAAATATTGGAATTGTTCTCTTCTCTGTGCTAAGTACTGAAAACACTTTGTAACTTAAAAATAGCACCAAAAAAAGCTTGTTTTTTAAGAAACTCCACTGTAAAAACTCGCTGATAACGGATTTACAGGATTAAAAGAGTGTTGCCGCATTTTGAAATGATTTGTTTTGAGATAGAATTCAAACATGCTGAGCAAGTGACACCCGGGTGTAGGAAATTGTCACACCTAGAGGAACTTGTAAGGCCATTAAGGGGAAAATCAGTTAAACCCTTGAGTGGAATGGTTGCTGACCTGGCATAAAAATAGGGGATAGTGTTAATTTGAGGGTTTGAAGCTGTTAATTTTTATAACACATGGGGATCTTCTGGAGGAGGATTCAGTCTCTTGAAGAAAACATCACTCTTTTTGCTAATGTTTGTTTTTCCTGACTCGAGGGAAAGAAGAAAATATTAATTAGAAGGTTTTTCAATCCAGAAGTCGAATATAATGTCTCATGTCTGCTGCACTAAGGTTGAATCCAGCAGGAGCTGTAGGTGAAAGAGGAATTGGGAAGCATTTTTCAGGAATTTAGGTGGAAAAGATGCCTTTTTTTTCCAGCAGCAACCATATCAAGAGAAAATGGGAGCTTCTTAAGTAGAAGCTTCAGAAAAACAGGACATTTTGGGTACCATGGGAACCCAAATACCCATAATAATCATGTTCTTTCCCATCCTTATATTATTTAATAAGAAATCAGAGCTGGTGTTGGACCAAGTTAGGATCCCTCAATGCAATTAAGTCAGTTTTTACAAATCATTAAATTATTGCTCTGCTTTTTATCATTGCCTTCCTGTGTGGCTGTTTTTCATTTTGCATCCTAAAAGGCACAGGTGGAACATTTCCAATCAGTCCCAAATATCCTTCAAATCCATTTTGTGCTTTGCTGAGGGCCCTAAAGGCTCAATCATCTTCTCAAACACAAGCTTGCCTCTATTTTTAGCTGTGACAGAGCTGTAAAATGCAACAAGTTATTGCCACAAGAAGCTCTCTGGCTTCTAAATTAGTGCAATTTCTAAGTTGTGTGGAAATGAAAATATTTATTGAAGCCTTGGGATAGTTTATTCCTACTTGGAGTGACAGAAACTGCTTCTGTTATTTCCTGTCCTGTTTATGCCTGGATGGAGAAGGCTTTTTCTTTATAGCCCAAATACCGGGTGTATTTCTCCTGTCTCATGTTCACAACTGCAAATTGATGTAGGGATATCCATTGGAAATGCCATTCTGTAGTATAGAAAAGAGAAATTGGGGCATTTGGAATTTTTTTCTGGCTCCGGTGAGGTTATTGAAATAATGGTGATGAGAGTTTGGGTGTAGCTGTGTTGTTTGAGGATATTCCTTAAAAACTGAAATAGCTTTTGGTGTGTTGTGCTTCACTGTAGATAAAACCACAGGGAGAGGTGTTAATAGGAATAAATTTTGTATGAAAGTTTTAATGTGGATAAAATGTACATAAAGGGCTATTTTAGGTGGGAATAGCCTGGTAAAAGAAGAAATCCTTACAGTGCCGTGTGTTTTCCCTGCCAAGAATTAACCCACTGATTAACGAAGCTCTTCAGGAAACATTTTACTCATTTCAAACAGAAACTTAAAATCCACCAGAGCAAGCAGTCATACAGAGGATTTGAATTAAAAAGACAGAATTTGTGGTGTCCCTTTCCCTTTTGAATGCCACCTTCCCATTTTACCTGGGGGAAAAAAAAATTAACAAGAGATTTTTACCTTAAAACCCAAGATCTGACCCTGCTGCTCATGGGGGCAGAAAACCTGGTGAGGAAGGACATGGAAAAGGTGCTCAACCACTTTGATCCGTCAGGATTTTTGACTCAGGGGGTTTGGTCTCAGGATTGGGTGCCTGGGCTCATTGGCAGAATTCCAGAGTGGTTTGGGTTTGGAGGGATCTTAAATCTCATTCCCATTCCAGCCCTGCCATGGGCATGGATGCCTTCCACCATCCCAGCTTGCTCCAAGGCCTGTCCAGGCTGGCCCTGGACACTTTCAGGGATGGGGATTCTAAGCAATTTGGGGTATAAATCAATCTGAACACTCCCAGGAATAACTCCGGCCACAGACAAGAGATTTCCATGCCTGCTTTGTTTTCAGTGGGAAAGCTGGACATTCAAATGGGTTCCCATAAGGACTTGGCTAATATTTGGGGGTGGTTTCCCAAGGAGATGTAGCAGGAAGGCAGTGAGAGGTTTCCTGGGGGAGAGGGAAGGTTTGGAGCATTTATTCCATGCAGGGAGGCAGTATCCACTCTTGGAAGTGCTCTCCCTCTCCGGCAGCACTGCTGCCAGCTGGAGCTGCTGGAGGCACTGGCACGGAAGTGCTGCCTGTGGGTATTCCAGGAGCCTCCTGAAGATTAAAAGAACAAAAGCCAGACAGGATAAAGCTGCCAGTGGAGCAGATGTGTTTCCAATCCTTTTATTTCACGCTGTGTTCTCTAAATGGGGGCATTCAGAGGTGGATTGGATTCCCTGCCGCTCCTTCCCCTCTGATCCTGGGGATCCCCCAGCAAGGCAGGAGCACAACTGCTGTGTGGAAGTCTCCACAAAGGGCCCCCAGGAATCCAGAAGCTCCAGCTGGAAACTCGACAGTGAGATTCAGGCACTTTGTTGCAGTCTAAACCAGCTGGAGATGGGGCATCAGGATGATCTGTGTTGTACCCTGCACTTTAATTAATCTCGGGGGCACGGGAGGTAAAAAAAGGTGGAATGACACTTAGGAAAGGGATCAATATATTGATCTGCAGGCATGTTCGCACCTTCAGGCAGGGGAAGACAGTCCCCAGCAGTTTGTTGCAGACTCTAAAAAAGCAGTTTGGGGTTAATTAAAAAGCTGTTGAGCTGCTGGTGCCCTGGAGAGGAAAGACATCCCTTGACTGAAGTGTTTATTCATGTGGGGTTTTATTTATATCCAGATTCTTTCACCCAACCCCATAATTCATTTATTGTTGGATATTTTGGTGTCATTGATCAGCACTGTTTGAAAACTCCAGCATGAACGTGTTGCTATCAAGGAGAGATAGTGACAGGGAAAGAAATGAGATGGAAAATGGGGATAAAGAATTATGTGCTCAAGTACCACTGGCCCTTGGATCTTCCCTAAAATGGAAACAGGATAAATTAATTCCAGTAACGAGAGCAGTTTGCAGGCTTTGTGATACCTCTGTCACCTGCTTGGTTTTAAGTTACAAAAGAAATGCTTTAAGAAAGTTGGGTTTTAGGATGGACCTATTCTTCCTACTGGGAAACATGGGGAAGTTTGGAGGAATTATTTTGGTTGTACTGTACTAGCCCTCCTGAATGCTGATAAAATGTAGTTATTTCCCAACAGAGCTTTCTGTCCATGGGTATCAGTGAATTCTTACAGGCTCCTGTTTTTATTTAATAAATTCATAAGGTGATAAAGTCTGGATTTAAAGCCCGATTTAAATTTCACGGCTGTTGGGTAAAGCTTGTTACATTGGACTAAATGACCTCTGGAGATCTCCCACCAGCAGCTCATCCTGTGTTTCTACAAGCAGGAAAACTCCTTAAAATCCTGATGAAGAATTATCGCCCATGCACATGGAATGGTTGGGATGAGATGAGCTTTAAAGTCCTTTCCATCCCAAAGCATCTGTGATTCTATGATTTTATTACATTACAATATCTTGTGGAAAAGTCTAGATAGTAATCTGAGTTTTCCTAAATCCTCACTGCCTTGTTTTTGCATGTGAAGGCTGTGATTTCCCAACACCTGCACTGCAGATTAAACCTCGTCTGTGTTAAAAATACAGGCTCCTGAAATTAAATTCCCAAATTTCCTGGACTTTAGGACAACTTGAAAGAAAATTAGAGGTGGAGGGAAAAGGAGAAGACCAGGAAAAAAGGGAAATTTATTGGCAGGAGAGGACAATCCAGGAGGGAGAGGACTTAAGCCTTTGGGGAAGAGTAAAATCCCAGGCTCTGAAGTAAATCTCAAATACCCAGAGTGAGTCCAGGACTCCTGGTCACTGCATGACCCAGTACCTAACAATACAGTTTGAATTCGTCTCATAGATGTAAAACCAACAGGAGCAGCTGGGATTTGAGAGTCAGAATCCATAAAAGGAATCTAATTAGACCCCAAAATCAGAGAATCAGAGTGTGGCAGGTGAACTTCAACCAGAGAAAGTTCAGACTTCATTTCTTACGAGTGTTTGGATGATGGCAAGATCATTGGGAGAGAACCTTGGTGGTATCATTTCCTTCAGTTTATTAAGGAATTTGTCCCCACGAAGGATAGAAAGGACTTCACTAAGACTTTCAGCACTGTCTCTCTCAAGATCCTCAGGAAGATGCTGGTCACAGAAAGGATTTCATGTGCTTGTAGTTGGATTTTCACGTTTGTTAACAGGCAAATTCCTCTCACAAGATTGATGTGTCAAGTCCAAAGCTGTGGCATCAGGAGAAAGCGGCTATTTATTATATAGCTGTGGCTATTTATTTCCATTCCAGACCATCAGTGCTGGACAGAATTACCTCTTCCTGCTGGCACCACGGAATTCCTGGAGGATATTTAGCAGCAGTGGCTGCAGCCACAGTTCCTCACCTTTTTCTGCTGGTGCTTGAACTTAGGTCTGCTTGGGCACAGATCAGAGGTTAAAAAAAGTCCTTGCCACTCATAACGTGGCCTCTTAAGCGAAAGGGGTTTCAAAAGCTGTGCTTGTCTTCCCTGTTCCCAAAATTTATTATATTTGTGCATTCATTTGCATTTTTGCCCTCCAGATAATATTTTGCTGGAATTTTTAATTTTTAGTGCAGTGGAAATATTGATATTTGTTATCAGCACGTTCGTGGCAGTTAATTATTGAGAGTCCAAGGATTTTCCATNATTTCAAAAGCTGTGCTCTTGTCTTCCCTGTTCCCTGTTCCCAAAATTTATTATATTTGTGCAGTCATTTGCATTTTTGCCCTCCAGATAATATTTTGCTGGAATTTTTAATTTTTAGTGCAGTGGAAATATTGATATTTGTTATCAGCACGTTCGTGGCAGTTAATTATTGAGAGTCCAAGGATTTTCCATGAAAGGAAATCTTGGGGTTTTTTTTGCTGGCACTTTACATTTTGGGATGCCTTTAAGCCCTATTATCTCTTTCAGCTTGACGCCAGACTATTCTGAATCAGTGATTTCATGTCTCTGATTCATGCCCTTTTAGGATTTTGATGCCCGATTCCCATCCCTGGAAGTGCCCAA